>JAPYZL010129511.1:0-13113 GCA_030522825.1 Platygaster orseoliae
TAGAAATTTATATATAATTCGAGTTTAATGAAATTATTGACAGTCCTTGAATTTTCACTGTTTTTTACACTTTATGAATTCTCGGAATTTCGATCATATAAACTATTTGCAGCATGACAAATTTTTTAAAAACTTGTCGAAATTATTCTTTTGCGTATGTTTTAAATGTTATTCAAGTTTATTAGATTTTTGTTCAAAAGTTACAAAAACGTCATCTTGCATATTCATAAAAAATATGATTATAAACAAAACCTACGAAATTTATGATTATTTTCTGGAATTTCAAGAATTTTTCAGATTTCGTAGGAATATAAAAATTTGTTGGAGAATTTGATGTTTTTCAATTTTACGGAGTTTTATGCATTTCGAATTTGATACAGAATATTAGATGTACCTGAAATTCCAAACGTTTAAAATTAAACGAAAAAGAACAATATATGAGTTTTCAAGAAAAAAAACTTTCGAGCTTCTTTCTAGAACTTTTCAGTCAGAACAGCAAATTTTATAGTCCCCCAAAAAAAATTTAACACAATCTTCTCCATGACAAGAAATTAGGAATTAATTAATTTATTCTTTTCGTTTAACTTTGAACGTTTGGAACTTCAGATACATGACTAATAAATTTTTAAAATTCGATGAAAATGTGTCCATTCCATCAAGATTTTTCGTAATTTTGTTATTATTGAAAATTTTTTATAATTCATCAGAAAATGAAAAAATATGCGCATTTGAACGAAATATAATCATGAATTCAACCAACGAAATTTATAATTATTTTCTGAAGCTTCACAACTTTAACTAATTTTCTAATAAGTTACATGCGAATAAATCAATATATTATTATTATTATTATTATTGAATAATTATATCGATTCACATTAAATATACAAAAAATTGTGAAATAATTAGTGAATTCCATACTAAACAGCACTATATAATTAGAGTGTATGGAAAACTCCTTTCGTATAAAGGGCTAATTTATCATCACGATAGCCTCAAAACTGACGTTTTGACGTGACTTTGAGGCTATCGTGATGAAAAATATTGTTCGCAATCGTAAGCTATCGCCAATTTTGGCTCAGCTGATTTTGTCCCTCGCCTTCGGCTCAGGCAAAAACCTTCGGCCTCGCCAAAATTGGCTCTAGCTCCCGATTACAAAAATAACTTTATTGAGAAAATTATACTGTAGGAAAGTTTGAACTGGTTTTTTTAGTCTGTATTATTTTTAGAAAAATTTTCTAAGTTTTTATTTTTCTGTTTTTGATGTTTTTAGAAAAGTGTAGGAACGAAATAGATCAGAAAAATCTTACGAAATTTCGGAACCTTAACTCTTTAGCCTCAACGCTACAAATTTCGATTTTTTTAAATTTCATGATTTTCGCAATTTGCAATCCGTAGGTATAATGTTTTCCTGAATCCTAATTATAGACTTTTAATATCAAAACTTTGTTCTTTTGGATTATCCAACTTTATATTCACAATTTACAAATTTTTAAGTTACTAAACAAATAATATGAAAAAAAATGCCAAGCCACGAAGTTATGTATTGAATATTTTCTATCCTTTGATATTGTAAATCTGCGATTTCCAACCGTAAATAAAATTTTATTGAAAGTTGGGCATTATTTAATTTATCCAATTTCGACTTTCAATATCGCCAAAAGTTACTAATAAGGTTACTTAGTAATTTTGCGACTATTTCCACTGAAAAAAGCTGACAAATTTTAGTTGAAAATTCGTTCCTGGAAAATTAATAACGAAAACGTAATTCCTACTAAATTTCAAAACAAACGTATCTCAAGGTTCCACTAGATTAGTACCTAGGGTGCGTTCCAAAAGTCCGAAAGTTGGACTCAAGTTCAACTCGTGCAGGTTTTTATCGGTACAAAATTCGTGGGCGAGTTGAACTCGAGTCCAACTTTCGGACTTTTGGAACGCACTCCTAGTCAACTAACGTGCAAAAAAGAAAAGATGAAACAAATATGTTTATGGAGTTTCAAACGTTCGAAAATAAACGGAATAAAAAAAACTACTCCCATTACCTTTCATAGTTGAAGTAATAAATAATTATCGAAACGTAACAAATATTATTCAACGTTGTGTACCATTTTTCATTTCATCGTTTTCGTTTATTTATTTAAAGTTCGAAACTGCAGGCACATGAAACAAATTGTTTAATCAGCCGTTTCTACGACTCAAGTTAGCGTAAATTCCATTCTTGCATCAACTCTCCAGTTGAACGTTTACACGATTTTTTGGAATTCTTTTCCCTTTTTCGGGGTGGTGTTTTGAATGTAAACTTTATTGTGGGCGAAACAAGGAATTCCACGATATGCCCTGATCTTCCGAAATTTGAGAAAAAAAATTTTCGACAGGGGCGGCGGAACGAGGGATTTGTTGTGTTTTGTGTTTTCACCGGGCGGAACACGATGACTCCTGCGCAGTGCTTCTGGGAGGAGCGCGTACAGGTGTCTAGCGTGGACGCCACCTCGAGGTGCGGCCTGTGCGAATGGTGCACGTAGGAGAATAAAACGGAATATTCGCGAAAAAACGACGGGCACTGGGAATCGGTGCAGAAATGACAGGGACGCACCCGGGATTCCTTTCACGATACGGCGCGGGGAGGCTATTCCTCGTCGTGCTGATTTTCGCCAAGGTAAGGAAGGACAGAGTTCATTAGGTGGGGATATTGACCTGTTTTTCCTCCTTCATCGACGTTTTAACGATTGTTGCGAATTTTCACTTGGTTTATGGGGCATTGCCAGAGGCGTAGGCAGAGAAAATTTTTGGGAGTGGTTTATGGAAAAAAAAATTCCTTCATGATTTTATCATTTTTAATCATTGATTATCTGTTTTCATGAGTGCGATTTGAAAATTTTTTAATTTCGGGATTTCGAATTTATACAACTTTTGGAGTCTAGAGTCGCACATTTTTCATATAGCTCCATATATATAATATAGTGGAATTTAATTCTTGTGATTTTCAAGTCATGGAGATTTAGATTTTTTTAAATAATAATTTTTTGTTGTCATCTTGATTATTCAGTATATTGATATACCTTAATAAGATATTTTTTAAAATAGATTTCTTAATTGTTTTCTAGAATTCAATGCTCTAGAAATAATAGTTATAAGAATTTGAAATATTTTTTTTGGACTAAGGAAAAAAATACACCTACATAAATTAGAGATGATTTGCAAATTTCGTAAATTTCCGTAATGTATGTTATTTATTAAACTGGGTTGGATATCCTAGTATTTTTACAGATTTATAGTATTTCTATGTGATTGCTCTCTGGATTTATTGAATTTGATACTATAGTATTGAAAACGTTAACGATTATACTTGACTTAATCAATTTTTCAAGGAATAATGCATTTTATATATAGATTTTCAGTATTACTTTTCTTGTTCTTTTTTTTTGGTGTTGATACACTTCAAAAAATAATCTAGTATTTATATATGGTTGTCTGTATAAATTTATATAATTATATACTCTAGAATAGAAAGTTTCATAAATCCAAGAGCTTAAAATTAACGCAGTTTTTCAATATCAATAGATTTATAATATTTATCGCATTTCTGGTTAAATATTTATGAAATATTAAAGAATTTTCAATATTTTTATAATATATTTCTTCTGTTTTTCTAGATCACTTAATAGATTTGTAGGATTCGATGTTCTAAAAATAAAGTTCCCATAAACTTTTAGTATTATATAGGTTTTTTTGTGATTGAGTATTTTTATGAATGAGTAGGATTTCTAATTTCTAGGAACTTCTATTTATATTATTCAAAATTTGATGTTTTAGAACTCAAAGTTTCGTGTATCTCAAATATTTCTTCAGGTATTTCAGAAAATAGTTTTTTCATAGAATTCTTCTACTTTTACACTTATTATTATTTTTTCAGTATTTGCATAGTTCGAAAAATTTTTTAAATTGTTTGGAATTTCTCTGTACATTTGCAGAATTCGATGTTCAAAGGTTCAAGACTTTTTAGATTTTTTAAATTTCATTTAGCAACTCTTCTTTTTCTCTTTATTATCTACTGAGTAGAAACGATTGTTTAAATTAATTTTTTCTACGTTATTCTGGCCAAACATTAATTTATAGTTACAATTTTGTTCAAGAATAATTTTTTCAGCAAATGAGGATTTTTTTTTATTCTTAAGTAAAATTAAGAATACTGAATATCGTTTAACTTTGATAACTTACCTTTTTTTATGCTTTTTAGATTCCAGTATGGACATTTTTTATAATCTATTTATTTTGGTATTGTATTTTTTTTCATTCTTTTTGTTCCAAATTTGTATAATATATTATATGTTATTTATTATGTCTATTTATTTCTTATTTTTATTATTTATTATTTCATTTTAAATTTCATGAATAAATATTCTAGAACCTACAAGAAAAAATAATTTATAGAATTTAGTTTTCCTTGTCTCTTTAATTGAAAGTATACCTAACATTTTTTAGCTCTAAAATTATATGCTGCAAGAATCAGAACCACTAAATTTAATTCAATGTCAGTTGATAAATTAATGAAATATGTTACAATGAAAAATAAAATTTATTTTATTTTAAAAATAAGTGTTTAAGTAGCAAACACACATCAATTTAATTGCGTTCGTGATCAAAAAGCGCAAAAAAAAGGAACGAAATTGGCATATTTTCATCATGACAATTTGTATTTTATTTGAAAATTAGTAATAACGGTTATAACCAAACGATAGATTCATCAAAGTTCACATCGTCAGTAAATTTCATGTTATTTTATGATCTTGAGACTCGGATTCTATTTTATCGATTCTGGACACATAACTCCTTATATAAAATGATTGACACACTTTTTGGTCATTTACGCCTGCAATAACAAGATATATCAATCATTTATACATCTTTGCATATTCCTATGGCAGGGATTTTATTGTCTGACCTTAAATGTATCATTCATCGCAAAATCAAAGTCGAATCAAATAAAAATAACGTAGTTTTATACTGACAAATCTTTTAGTGTCAATGATGTTTTCGTCAGTTAAATTGTGAGTGTGTTTTGAATGAGTATTTTTTGAGCCACCAAAGGCGTTGCTCTGTTTGATGGATGAAAGCGTCATCAATGCAACATCAAAATCAGCGCTCGACTCCCAAACACTACGTCGCAATCAGTACATCGTCAAAGCAACATAATAAACTCCCTTTCGAATTGCGAAATGATGTCAACATTATTGCCTTTTTTACATTACTCAAATTTTACCAGAACTTATAAATTTGAGCTAATATAACCTATTTGGTTCATTCAAATCAATTCGTAGTTCAAACAAACAAGTTTTATTAGACTCCAACAAATTCTACTTCAATCGAAAAAATTTCCCTTTCTGCTTACTTGAATTTGTTCGTCTGAAATGAAAATTTATTAAAATAAACCAAATTGGTTTTTCAGCGCATCAAAAACTGGTAACAATTGAATGGAAAAAAATCGACTCCTAATCTACCTCAGGAGTCTTATTATTTTTATTAGATATTAGATTTTTTATAAATTGCAATGTAGAACATTCATACTCTGAAAAAAATAATACGATGAATAAACCTAATTAATCGTTCTTATTAGCTAACTATCATCGTGAGAAATTTTAAGTTAAAATGAATTCATGTTCGGATCAAGCTCAAATAATCACTATATTTCCTTACGTTCAGTTACGAACAGCAAGATACAGAAACCTGTATAACGGAATAAGTAGGTTTCGAAATGAATTTAGAATCTACGCCAAAACGAGATAGGATAACGATTCAAGTGATTTGTGAGAATGATTGCGCAAGATTATGAATATAATAAAACTGAATGCAGGATTATGAAATAATTCGAACTTTGAAGGATTTCGGCAAACTGGTTCGGGCAAATGAATGATAAATTACCTTTTTTTCGTAGATTTATCTGTTGATAAACAAATATTCAAAACATTAGCAGTCCGAAACATTCACTTTTTTCAACGGAAAAACAGGAAAAAACTTGGAAAATTTCATGATTTTTTAAAATGAGAAAGAATCTTGATGTCAAGTGCAACAAAAGATGAATCATATCAGGTCACTTAATTTTGTATGACTCAGTGTTAGAGCTGAACTCGTGACAAAAGTCACGTATTCAGCTGCCTAGTGTTTTTGAGAAAAAGCAAGAAATTCCTACCGCATTCTCAAGATTTAGCAAAATTTTTCAACTCGAATATTATTATTCGCGCGTCCCGTTTTCAATGCATTTTGGAGCGTGTCTATCAACTATCTAGGACAGTGAGATCCATTCACAGTAATTACAAAAATGAATTATTCATGACAGTCTTTGGTCATTACGCAAATTACATAAATAACTTTTTTCGCGTTAGAAAGTTCTCGTCATTGTTATTCAAAATGTTTTCTTCTTCTTGTTTAACGGGCGGTACTTAAAGAAATTTCTTTCTAACTTTTGGAATTCTGGAATGACCACTAAACGTATAATTGGAAATATGCCGTTTCAACGACTCGAAAGGCTGTAAAATTTTTTTTCACTTATCGCGCTCAACCGTTTTGTTTGAATTGTTGCGCAATTATCATGCAAAACTCTCCGTTGTTACGTTATATCCAGCGTACAATTAAAACGTCGACTTTCATTCCCGAGCATTGTGTAAAAAAATGGAGTAATCAGCGAAAATATCAACACTTTAATTTCGATAGTCATTGTTGTGATTGGGTTTCTCAAGTTCCTAAAATGTTCGAGTGGGTGAGGTCCATTAAAACAGAGGAACTGAGAAAAGTTCATTGAAAAATAATTGCAGATATTTTATTTTTTGAACAAAGAAACTTATATAAATGTAAAAGTTGTTATCCACTTACGATAGGTAAAAAATGGTCACTTTACTAAGTAATGATATCAAAGTCTTGTACTATTATTTGAAAATAAATAATTGTTTAAGAGGAAACGTGATTTTTTTTGCATTGTCAGAATTTCGTATTTTATTTATGTTTGAAACAGCTTGAACTAAATTAGTGATGAATAAGACAAAATATCTTTTATGAAATTTGTTGAAAAAATAGAATGGTATATGCTCAAGAATGTGCAGTTTTTTTGACTTTTTATTTCCGTTGATATAAAAAAATTTTTTAACTTATTTTCTCCAGATATTTAGTAAGTTTGTGATCTTTAACTCTCGGGATTCAAAGAATGAAAATCACATAATCATGTTTTGACGGTATATAAAAATGTTTGGTTTTTTTGTATTCATACGTACAGAAAGTTTGTCAAACTTCAAAAATGCCAGACTCACAGATTTCAAAACCGGAATTTATAAATTCTGTGAAAAATGTTTTGAATTTAAAAAACTTTTTTGTTTACAGTTCAGAATTACTTTACAGTTTACAGTTCAGTAAATTCAGAAGTTTTGTGTTCTTGAATTTTGATTTCAGAGTTTTAAAATTGTAAAATTTTGTCATTTTTAGAGCTAAAATCGATAACATTCTGGTTAAAACATGAAAATTGAGCCGAAAGATCAAATTTTATATCTTCAATTTGCATATCTGAAAGTTCCAAATATTTGATTTTATTGTTAACCAAATATTGCTACTGTCAAAAGACTCGAAAAGAGAAAGATAAAGACATACATCGACATTTATCATTATTGACATTTATCATGATGTTGAGATTAAATTTGGATTTAGAGTTTTGAAATCTTCAAACTGAAGTACGTATTTAATTACTCTAAACATTCAATCATTAACGTTGTTTATCTTTGGTCAAATATTTCTAATCTGGAGATTACAACTTTTTTCAGTCAAAATGTCGAGAACTGATTTTTTCCTCCTCGAATTGAAGTTTTTTACATAATTTTCAAATTCCATGTTAATGAACTGAATCTGAAAGATCCTTGAACTCCGAAAATTTTTATTTTTGTTTTTTTAATAAAATCTTGTTTTAGGCGAAAATTTCCGAAATCTAGCGGTTTCGGCTTTTTGCTACTGTAGTAATTTTCAAATTCCCCAATTTTAATTTTCGATTAAAGAATTTTAGAATGATAAGATGCTGAAATAAAGAAATTCTCGATTTTGTGGTTTATGGAATCTTGTTTTCGTTAAAAGTTCCTAAATTGCGAAGACGTTATTTTTGCTGAAATGTTTCAAATCAGTTATTTAACTTTATTCAACAGTATTCAACTAAGTTAAATTATATACAAAAGTTTGTTTACATTTACAAGTTCAAATTGAAAAGGCTAGAAGTCTAGACGCTCTGGTAGGTATATATAGTCTAGAAATATCGACTTTTCTCTTCATTCTATTTTACTGTTCAACCGCACAGACATGTTAGCAGCAAATTCAATTATTGCCTTTTTCTTCGTTTCGCTTATAATGTAGATAAAGATTCGTCTCGTCGTTTCATGAATGAACTTTTCATCGACGATTCAATCAAAACGGATTTATAAAAGAATTAACTCAGAAAGCTCGGCGTAGTTTTTTTTTGCATGTCTTGATACTGAATTTTAAATAATTTTCTTTTCTATTTTCAAATTTTCCAACTCTGCTTAATATAAAGATTGTTGTTTGATTCAATTTTGAGGCAGAATTCATTTATAACGAGGGTTTTCGGGAATTCATTAAAAAAATTGCTGTCCGGAGTAAAGTGTAATTTACATTGTTGATTTGACTAATTCTTCATCAGCAATTCTTTCATAACTTATTCATGAAAAATTTTTTGCTCGTGGATGTTCTGATTTTCCAATCATGGCTTATCTAAAACGGAGTTAAAATGAAAGATTGTAAAATGTAACTACTGAGGAAATACTGATTGTTTTCAACGGATTTTAAACGTATTTTCAAATGATATTTTTGTTGATTTCACGAAGATGCGCGTATTCCTATTTAAAGCACGCATTTTTTTAAATTAAAACTTGAAAGTTCAAAAGCAAACCACTAATTTGAAGAATGAACATTAAAAATTATAACTACTTTGAATTCCTGAAAATTATAGTAAAAAATTCGAAAAATGCGAGTTCATAAAAACAATAAATTTTGTTATATAACACGCTGAGCAATGTAACATAAGATTTTAAGAATTTATATATTTGACTTTATTAAATAACGATTGTTACATAGGAATCATATAACTTGACTTTTCCTTTTTAATTCACAGCGTTTTTTTGACTCTTTCCAAATTTATATTCTTTCCTTTTTAGGACTAAAAACGATTATCCAAAAGGCATGGGAGTTAAAAAAAATAAAAAGATAAAACGTTTAAATGAATATGAAAATAGACTTTTTGCCATTATTTTCATAAAAGGTCATTGTTAAACCGTGTTAAACACAACTTCAGTGAGAAAAATTCATGTTAGTTAAATGTACTTAGATATAATGTTTTTTTTTTCAAATTCGATTCTGTTGATATAGAACATTACTGCTAAATCATGTCAGTTTAAATTTTTATTGTAATAAAAATAATAAAACTATAAATAAATACCCAATTTATCATAAAAATAGGATAAGAAACGTTAATGTCATTTCCAAAATACTAGATTTTTTCCATAAACTGGGCTCCGAAATTACTGTGCATCTTTCAAGGGTAAATATACAAATTGAAAGTGTCATGATTTCTCAAAGCGTGTTTTTCTGTGTAGTCTAAATAAAAATGTTTTTATTATATCAAATTTTGACAATGGAAGTTTCTCTACAATAACGGTGCAGCGAATTCCGTTAATTATACCGAGCGTGAAAGATGACTACTCATTCTGGAATAATAATTTATGAACATGAAAACTCCGGCTATCAACCTAACAAAAAAAAAGTTTCTCCCGGCAATCATTCATAAAAAAGTTTTTTACATGTTTAAATTTCTACTAACGAAAAACAAAAAGTATATTCAGTTGAATTTCCATATTTGATAAAGATCATGGAACGAGTTCATGTGTTCTGAGAAATCAATAACATACTGAACATTTTTTTTTTTTTTTTGATATCACAAAAAAGTGTGAAATATTTATGATCGTTCAGTAGATTATTATATGTAATGGTTTTTGGATTCTCAGCGTAAATAATAACTTTATTATAAACTCACTTTATATTTGATTCCGAGCATAATTTTGTGTAGTACTCTACATTCAGAATTTCAAACAAAAATTATTTTGTGATTGAAATTTTTTACGTCCGTGGGTTTGGAATATCTTTAGACAAGTTTTTAAAAAAGTATTTTGATTTTTTGTTAAAACATAAATTCACTTTTTTTAACAGCTTATCAAGGCTGTACAAATTTATGTAAATTATATTTTCAAAAAAACTTCGATCGTGGTTTAGTCACATTAAAAAAAAATTAAGTATAACTCTTTAAGTATAACTCTAAAAATTAAGTATAACTCTTTTTCTTAGGAAACTGAATTTGAAGATTTATGATGATATAGAAAGTGTATAAAAAGACTGACAATAAATCGTTTATACTAGCGCCTTAGGTTCATCTCCTCTATCACGAAAATATTCCTGCTTTGCTTTTTTCTTTTTTTATTGTAAAAAACCAGAATGTGTTCGACTCTTATTAACTCGCGAAATATTAAAGATACTATCAAAAAACTTTTACAGCATATTGAATACATTTTTAAGATCAGAAATATGCATAAAAAATATTTTATAGTGCAGACTTCCACTCATAAAATAAAATAAATTAACGTCATTGCCGTGTATAGTTCGTTCGTAGTACATTTTCTAATAAATATGAAGTTGCAAC
This sequence comes from Platygaster orseoliae, assembly GCA_030522825.1. Lineage (NCBI taxonomy): Eukaryota > Metazoa > Arthropoda > Insecta > Hymenoptera > Platygastridae > Platygaster > Platygaster orseoliae. The sequence goes on from JAPYZL010129511.1 coordinate 10,733, forward strand.
CCAGGAAATAATGTGATTCCAAACCGCAAATACGATGCGTTATTTCATAGTGCTATTACAATAATGCAGCCGTGCTTTGAAACGATTTTTCTTCTCATGCGCTTGAACGGGTGCTGCGGCTTTATCCAAATGTGCGGAGCGTGTCACTCAAATTGCCATGCAGCGAACAAGCTGATACCACGGGATATTTGTTACGAAACTGGTAGAACTTGATTTACGGAAGTGCGAGTTATTTACCGTTTAAACCGAATCGCCACGAAATTCAATAGTCGTCGAAACAAGTAAAGTACGTGAAAATGTCGAGCTCAAAGAACACTAGGAAATGGTTTCCATCTATTTTTATTCCAACAAGTCGATAATAAAGTTAATAAATATAAATTTTATGAAAAAAACGTTGCTCCGTTGATATTTTTTGCCAATCGTAAAACCGAACGTTTATCGATTATTCGGTTTCGCATTCCGAGTGTACGAAGTTATTATGCACTGGATGGAACGCCCGAAAACGTGCTTGACAGAAGATGCATGGTCTCGATGAGACCATTCTTTCCGGCGTTTCATGAAGAAACCAAAAAAAAGGAACACCACGAAAAAGCACGTGCGTATATAAGTTTGTCGCATTCTGGTTCACGGACGAGTGTCGAATCGATAAGTAATACAATGGCCATTGATACGCGCGAGGACTACGGAAACTTGGGTTCGAATAACATTGCGAAATCTGCTTGAAATGTGCGACGGAACGGTCTTCAATTCCAAAGGTTGTGGAAACTTTGAAATGAGGATTGAAAGAGAAAAAGCGTTTGTTTTCTTTCAAATGCTTCAAGGTCTTGGAAATGTAAAAAACACGGAAAAGTTTGACATTCCAGAAATTGGTATTGCAATGATAACGTACTTTATGCTACGATTGAAGTGATTATGAGTATATTAGTGTGATTTGAACGAATGAGAACAAAAATGGCGATGAATGAAAAGTAGTTGAAAAGTTGGGGAAAAAATCTTATTTAGTGAGAAAGATAGAAAAAAGTTTTGCAGTAGTAAAACTAAGTAATACTAGTATTTAGCTTACTTCAACTAATGCAGATTAAAGGGTCAATAAACACTTTTGTCTGCTTCTAACCTCAAAGTTTGACATTTGGACGGGCTTTGAGTGCAGAATCGGATAAAATAACATTCGTACCATGTCGCGATCGCCAATTTTGGCTAAAAGGATTTCGAACCTCGGCTTCACCTCGGTTGAAAACACCCCTTTTAGACAAAATGAGCGATCGCAACTAGGTACGAAATATACTATTGTCGAACCGTCTGTTTTTTGAATTCTAACTATAAAATTCTATTATAAAACTTATCTCCGTCTTCATTCAAAAATTTCACTTTTTTTGAGCCTCGTGTGCATAAAAACCTCATAAATTGGTTTTCGGTGAAAATTACACGAAAATATCAATCCCTAGGGTGTGGAAATTGAGAATGAGACAAACACATGAATCACTAGTTATAGCTACGCATTTTAGGACTCCTCGTTATTCGGACTGGCCATTTATCGTTTCAGGTGACATACTCAGCGGATTTGGCGATTTCCATCCCGGGTAATTTGAACCAAGACGGAGCGTGGTACCGCCTGGATTACAGCCCTCGCGTGGGTTACCCACCCCCGAACCAAACGATCCTCGCCACTGACATCGGCGATGAAATCAAATTTCGGGATGGTCTGCCCGGCACTAAATACGAGTTTTGGCTGTACTACAGTAATAGCACGTTTCAGGATTGGCTGACATGGACAGCGTCCATCACTACTGGTTTGTACTGACAATATGAATTCGTTAAACTCTGGGTTTTGCTCTATCAAGAATTAAAGTTGAACGAAATTCTTAATTTGACCTACTCGAAAGTAACAATAATCCTGATTGCAGAGCAGTATTTTTCTAAACAAAACTCCAATCACGCAATTTTTTTATGAATTCGAAAACACTTTAAATCTTGAATCATATATATGATAGAGTGATATCATTTTAAAAATCAACCTAGAAATCCATTTAAATACCAGGAAATTTTTTGAATTGTATAGATACTGAAAAAAAATACGAAAAAAAAAAAAACTATAAATCGGTGTAAAAGATAGCGTTTATTGAAAAATCAATTTACATACTAAAAATCTTTGAAATTTCTAATAGTACTTATCAGAGGCGTAGGCAAAAAAAATTTTAGGGAGTGTTTATCGAAAAAATACAGGGTGCTCCAGTTTAAACGGATAATATTTTAACCAAACTTTTTTCATATTTTTCTGAATCAAAAAGTCCTCTGCCACTTTTCACAAAACTCAAAAACAAAAAAGATATTCAAGTTTGAAATTTAAACAATAGATGCACTTTTTCGAGGAGTGGGGATAA
>JAPYZL010129515.1:0-10783 GCA_030522825.1 Platygaster orseoliae
CACTCATATGAGTGAGGTAAATGAAGTCGAGTGGAGTAAATGAAACAACCTGAAATCGCTCAGTTACGCCATCTTTGGCAGACGTCGTAAATCGAGTTTATCGTACATTACTCGGATGTAAAACCAAACACGTGGAACATTATTTTATCGTCCTAGTAATGTGATATACTATTATGAATTTAAATATCTAATATATTATAATATTGAAAAAAGTCTTAATTCAGATAGTTATTAGAAAATAAGGAACAAATTCGCAGCTGTTGGAGTTACAAGATTTTATGAATATTTTTTTTTTTTACAATGGAATTCGCTTTGGTAAATCAAAGTTTGAAATACAAACAAAAAATTTGATTCCCGTCCATTTTCCCGAATGCAGTTTCCCGACAGTCAATTTTCCCGACGACCTTTTTCCCGACAAACACTTTTCCCGACAGCACTTCTCCCGATAGACTATGTTCACGACAAAAATCCTATGATTGAATTAAGTCATGATTTTTCCGACAGACTGTTTCCAAAAATATAAAATTTTTCTTTTTTTAATCAAAGACGACATGATTTTACAATGAATTTTATTAGCGAAAAAATTCGTATAAAAAATGATCGTATAAAATATGCAAGGAAGAGTGTATCCAAAAAATGAAAATATATAAAAAACGGTCACAAAAAGTAACTCATAAAAAAATGAAATCAAAAAATCAAACTGTCAAGTTTCGAAATGAAATTGGGTAGGAATAATAAACAATCGTTGCCTGGGAACTTTTAAAAAGTAACATAAATTTCAAAAACAAAAAGAAATCGATTCAGAATTAGAAACATATTTTTTTTACCCTTTTATTATTATTTCTCAAACAACAAAATATGAATGATTCATATATTTTTTATTATGGCACACTTTTTCTGAAAAATATTTTCTAACGGTCATTATTTCAAAAATCTTGTTGCAGTAAAAAAATTGAAAAATTAGAAAAAAAGTTCATTAAAAAAAAAAAATTCTAACTTTTGAAAATTTTTTGGAAAAACTGACCCAGTACCGGTATGTTCATGTAAAAGAATAGGAAAGGAGTGTCGGGAAAAATGTTGTCGGGAAAAGTGTGTCGGGAAAATTGTTGTCGGGAAAAGTGTTTGTCGAGAAAAAGGTCGTCGGAAAACTGCTTTCGGGAAAGTGACCGGGTGCCAAAAATTTTTGAGTAACATTACTTTTTTCTTCACACATGATTTTTGATGCTGTTTTTTACAATAAATCAGGGAAATTTTTATTTCAAGAGTCATAGATTTGCTACCTTCTTACATTGATTTTCACATATTAAGTGAAAAATTTAATCTACATTTATGGTCATAAGATCATCAATGACTGATAATTGACGTTTTTGAATTCTCCTAATTTAAACTTGCAGGTGAAAATATCAGATTTGTCACTTTAACTGAAACACTTTTTATGGGAAAGAATCTTTGTTTAACACAAATAAATAAAAAAACTGTGAGAAAAGAAATATAAATTATTCGAACCATGAAACAAAGGCAATACTTGAATAATCCTATGCAATCTGACTTACGTAGTGCGTAAAGTCGGCCCACTGAGTACTTATCGAATTCAGGGCCGCGATTCCCAAGTTTTAATTGCCCTCAACCAACATGGTTATTATCCGAGTTACGCAAAGATGTCATGATAACGGAAAAAGTGATATATATGACGATTGGAATTCCTAATTAGAACGAGATAATAATGCGATGAAGAATGGGGTTTTATACCAAGAAAAGAAGGTTCATCAATTTTCCTTACTTTCGTTTGCGTTTCATTTATATCACTCTCTATAGATACCAGAAACCTTACCTTGAAAAGGACTTTTTTGTTTGTAAGAATTACGATTTTACTTTCTGATAAAAACAAGATAGAAACTATGATCTGGAATCGGCAAATTTTATGAAGCTTGAATGAAATGTTTTGAAAAAATCTACGAGAATAAATAACTTCTGTTAGATGATGACAAAAATATAAGATTTTTTTTTAAATTCATTAAAAATTACGTTAAATACTTCAAATTTTGAAATACAATAAATAGTAAATCATAGTGCGTGTATGCGCGTGCGTGTAGAAATAATCAAATGACATTCGAATAAATTACAGTATAATCATCTAAAGCATGAATTCAGTAAAAATTTGTCAAAGTTTTTTATTAATTTAAATCATTATTTAATTAAATTAAATTATTAAAAAAATTGATGTACTTTGAGTGATTTTCCGTGTGCATTATTCAAAAAATATATTTGTCGTTCATTGCAATTCTTGGTCACCTTTTTTTGAAACTAATTTTTATGTAGGTGAAAATTCAATTTCATTCAAAATTCAATTCAAAAAAACGTATTAATTTTTTTGTATTGGAAAACAGAAACAAATATTAAAACGAAATCTGTGATGGAGATTGTAAATTGAAAATAATTGCAAATATGAGCTTCCATTCGATTATTCGATTAGTATTTTCATTTCATTTCATTGAAAATAAATGGAAATTTGTTTAAAAGCACTCATTCAATTCTCTAAATTAACAAACAATCAGGAAAATTCTGATTGAAGAACATTGTAAACATTCTCCCAAAACAAAATAATTTCGTTGAAAATGCATTGCTCAATATATGAGCTTTTAATTTGATTATGTTTAGTTATGGTTAAAAGTTTTTTTATTTTGTTTTCTTTCTAGGAAGCAGAGGGTCAGAAAAACATTTATTTTATTATATGAAGAAACAAGCAAAATATCATCGATTTCTCTCAAATTTATATTAATGTATACAGAAATTAGTTTTGAAATACATGTATTATTCATTTTTTACGGAAAATTGTCTTTTTTTTTACGGAAATTCATGATTGGTGATTTCACTATAAAATTTATAGTAGCCTCACTTATGAAGGGAAATTTTTTTGAATTTTGCATCAGCAAATCTATGGATTTTCATTATTCTTTTTGAAAATATTCGAAATAGTACAAAATTTCTGAATAATGGATTATACATGTTTAATTATTATTAGTCTGAACACAAATGTTTGAAAAATGTTGAAGTTTAAAATTTTCATTTAAACCATTTTGCTCGTTCTTTTTCTCATTAATAGGTAAAGGTGTGAACTGTATTATGTAAAAGTCATTACGTGCCGATACGTTTCATCAAAACTAAGAAAATTTTTTTCAATATTCAACCCGTCATTTCCAAATGAAGGGTTAGTAATCAAAACCTGATAAGAAGCATTTGCCATAAAGCTTACATTCGAAAGAGATTCTATACAATAGTGAGTCTTACAGCAAATGCGACTTATCAGGTTTCGAGCGTCTACCCTTCAAATAATTTTGAAATTTCAATATATTCCCACTTAATATTTCATTCGATAAAAGTGTATTCTCTATGAAAAACTTTTAACTATATGTTCAATTACATAAAATACAAAATAGAATAAAGTTTATTAGATTATTATAGTAATTTTTCTCAAAAAAGCTGCATACAATATTTTATGCCATGAAAGTCGAAAAATCGTTTCGAAGTTGTAATTTTGAGGTTAGGTATTTCATACTATTTAAAAATTGCAAAAAAAAAATCAATGAAATCCATAGATGATTCCCGTCCATTTTCCCGAATGCAGTTTCCCGACGACCTTTTTCCCGACAAATACTTTGCCCGACAACACTATTCCCGACAGCACTTCTCCCGACAGACTATGTTTACGACAAAAACCGTATGATTGAATTAAGTCATAATTTTCCCGACTGACTGTTTTAAAAAATATAAAAATTTTTCTTTTTTCAATCAAAAAAGTCATGATTTTACAATAAATTTTATTAGCCAAAATTTCGTATAAGAAATGATTGTATGAAAAGAGCAAGGAAAAATGTATCCAAAAAAAGGAAATATATAAAAAACAGTCACAAAAAGTCACTCTCAAAAAAATGGAATCAAAAAATCAAACTGTCAAGTTTCGAAATGAAATTGGCCAGGAATAATAAATAATCGTCGCCTGGGAACTTCTAAAAAGTAACATTAATATTAAAAACAAAAAGAAACCGATTCAGAATTAAAAATAAATTTTTTTTTACTCTTTTATTATTATTTCTCGAACAACAAAATATGAATAATTCGTATATTTTTGATTATGGCACACTTTTTCTGAAAAATATTTTCCAACATCTTTTTTTCTAACGGTCATTAGTTCAAAAATTTTGCTGCAGTAAAAAAATTGAAAAATTTTTGGAAAAACTTACCCAGTACCGGTATATTCATATAAAAGAATAGAAAAGAAATGTCGGGAAAAATGTTGTCGGGTAAATTGTTTGTCGGGAAAAGTGTGTCGGGAGAAGTGCTGTCGGGAAAATCGTTGTCGGGAAAAGTGTTTGTCGAAAAAAAGGTCGTCGGGAAAATTGTCTGTCGGGAAACTGCTTCCGGGAAAGTGACCGGGTACCTCCATCGATATATGTCAATTAGAAATAGTAAATGATTTGAATTACATAAATTTTTTTCAACGAGTTAGGTTACTTTGATTTGACAATGAAATTGAAAGTTATGAATTTTGAAAATTTAGGAAAACTTTTATCACATTTCATTTCATTTAATTGATTTGACTATTGGTCATAAACTAGAGTCAGATATCCAATATGTGAATTACTTTGAAAATTTCTTATTTTCCGGTTGCTCAAAATTCGAAGCATCCTTTGCTCCTTGTTGAATCGAATCTAGCTAGGAAAAACCTTTTCTCTGGATTGGAATCGACGTGAAATTCTATAGCAAGTCGCGTTCGTTCAGTTTATTGGGTTCCTATTCTTTGGGTGCCCTGAATTCAGAACTTTGTGAAAAGTGAGAGAGAGACCCATGAGAAATAGGAAATCGAGATAATTATTTCGGCCAAGAAATCTGTAAGTGTTGCTTTTCAACTGTAAATTATGGGAGTTTCAAGTTCTTGTGATTAAAGGATAAGAATTTGAAGTTTCGAAGAAATATACTTTAAGCTCTGGAGAATTTTCAATACAGTATTTGTTCACTTTCCGTCATAAGCTTAAAAGATTTTGAAACATTCATGTATGTTTAGAAAATTTTCACTAGTATGTAGAACCTTTTATTTATTTGATGCAAATTTGCCATATGCAAGTGCATATATATTTATTACGAAATTACCTTTTTTTAAGAACAGTATTAATAGTTTAGACAGTATTCAACAGTTTCGCCAAGATTTAGAGTTTCAACAAATTACAACAGTTTTCGAAGTTCAAAAGTTTACAAATGATTGAACTTTTGAACGTTTTTTCTGCTGAATCAAGGAAAAATTCAATGAATTTAAATAACATAATATTTATTTATTTCAGTGAAATACTTTAGTTGATGGATATCACTGAAACGTTTAAGTGAAAACTTTTAAAACAGCATCATAATGAAGTACATATTAGATAGAGAAATTATTCTGTTTTGTTATGTCAAATAAAATTTCATTTCAAATAGTGTACCTAAATAAATTTTCAATCACTATGTTATTGCTTTCAATTTACCATGGAATTCTACCCAGAGTTTCAAAATATAATTTGTTCTTTCATTCATTCAATTGAAAATATCATAGGCATTGGATACTGTTGCAGGTATCTAGCGGTGGTACATCCAGTGCGATCGATGTCAGTGCGAACAGAGACTCACGCTTTCATTGCTATTTGCTTTTTATGGACTGTGATTCTCACTGTTTCTATCCCGGCCCTCATTATCCATGGAGAAGTGAGTAAACTCTGATTGATTTTTTAATAACGCGCTCTGTTTCTCGGTCAAGCAAGTAAACCTACGCAATTTTTGTGGTTTCAAGAGAAAATTGTAAAAACCAATGTTGTTTTTTTATTATCTTGTGATTCCTGCAAAGCTTTGAAAAGGTCCCGGAAAACCACAACCCAGATTCGGACATAGATTTGATCCAACTTTGATCAAATCTGGAGTTCGATCCCAGATTCGATCAAAGTTGGATCAAATCTATGTCCGAATCTGGGGTGTGGTTTTACGGGGTATGAAGAAATACCGATTGGTAAAACCTATACTTTAATTTCATCGTTGATTAGTTTTAATTTTAAGGGCTTCAATATCGCGTCTTTTTGGAAAAATCTTCCTGCAGAGCGACAAAGACTTTTTCCGAGGTTTCTATGCCGCAAAAACATTTTCATGAAAATCACATCGTTGGTTTTTATATACTATGGGAATTTTCTCGAATGTTGTAGAGTGATATTTCTATGTAGAATGAATTAGTAAAAAGTGTTTTGACTTGTAAAACGTTATTATGTCAACAAGGCCCACAATCTCAAAATTCTGTTGTTTTTGTTCCCAGAACACAATCATTATGCAAAAAATTTTATTGTATAGCAATTTTTCTCTGGTAGCAAAAAAGATTTGTTGTGGAAACAAAAAAAAAGCTATTGCTAAAAAAAATTAAATAACTGTTAAAGTCATAAAAAGCGGTCGAAACTACAGAAAAATACTAAAATTGTTAAAAATTTTGAAATTTTTCAAACTGGCATAACTGTTGCAATACATATTTTGAACCTGTTAAAAACTGTTCAAAAAGTCATCGTTCGTTGTTGCTGATTTTTCATGAAATGATTCTAAAATTTTTTTTTTTTTTTCATGTGTTTAACCGAAACTTTAGAATTTTGTAATAGAAATGATTTTGGAATAAATTCATTCTTTTAAATGTGCATTTTTGAAAGTTATTATATATGCTTCAACTAGTTCGTTTTTCAGTCAAGTTTTTTAGTTACATAGACATAACAAGTTATACTTGACAGAAGAATTATCGTGAAGTCTCTTTTATTATTTTTAAAGAATTCAATTATCTTCGTAGTTATTGAATGAAGAATTGCTACTTATATTTATATTGATCTCCAAGTTTCCCCGTCTATGTTTGATTGGTGAATTTGACGTGAAAGCTTTTTCCTGCCAAAAAGTTCGAGAACAATAGACGCTTAAAAGCTCTCTTTTTGAAGTCAAGATGAAGTTTCGAGAGCAAGTCACTTTGGCATTATTCATCCATACATTGAACTGACTAATAGCCTACAATATTTATCCGAAAGTTTAACTGACTGTGAGGATCTATTTTGAAGCCAAAAGTAAATTTCCATAACTGCGTAGTTTTTTGTTAACACATAAAAAAATTATACATTATTAAGTGTAGAATTGTTGTACTATTTGAGGACGTTTATATTGTTGAAATTAGTTTGATTATAAGCTGATTATAATTTGTAGATTTAATGTTTCAAGATTTTTAAGCTGAGTTATGTATGTAAAGTTAGGATTTCTTGATACAAATAAAAATTGGTATGTTAACACTTTATACAGATTAGTACTGATAATCTGCGCGTAAACAAATTATGAGACATAATAACTTTGTTTTGCAGCTGTAAGTTGTACATATTTTCTGTCATTTCCGCAAATATTAAAAAAAATGTACTGTCGATAATCTCACTTCTGGAGTACATACTTTATTTTTCACTCTACTTTTAGTACTTTTCATAATCATCTTGTTTTCAATCTTAATCTTGGTTTCAATCTCAATCTTGCGTTTGACTTTTTATAACTTTTCTTTTTCAATCTTCTTTCTGAAGTGCATTTCAAAATGAAAGTCTAGATTCTGGAGTCAGTAAGTTTGAGTAATTTTAAAATGGTGAAACTTTTTTTTCGCGTATTTAAGTTTTCCCTCATTTAATGTAAATGCTCAATTTTTCCGACTTCCAACCTTCGAAACTCTATATTTTCAGTTTTTTTCTGAACAATCATTTAATTCTCTGTAAAAATCGAGTTTTGAAATGCGGTTGTGCAAATTTTCAGTATATGTAGATCTATTGTGTCATGGAAGCACATTAGCACAATGAAATTCTTTGTGAGCTTCAATGTTTTCAACGAGTTACGCAAAAGTTGCGTGTGATACATTTTATTGGACCGCGACTTCGACCTCGTAGAAGAATTCTCTATTTTCTTTCTAATGAAGAAGCCACGCATCTAACGTATACAATTATTGCTGGTAAATATTTATCGAAGAGATGAAAGACTAATTACAGCTGACGATTTTGCAATGAAACACATTGTATTATCATTTTAAGTTTTCACAAATCATTTTGCTACTTTGAAAAAAAATATCAAATATTCCTCTAGCTCTGTTCGTATTGTATATCTAAAACGATTTTATCTTACACTTTTTTGATTCGCCATTCTCAGTAACATGAAAATTATTCTAAAAATTTTTCAAAATTCGATCCTATGAAATTAAGTAGATAAGATAAAATCTATTATGGCAAAGGGGATAGGAGGGAGGAAGAGCAAATTATAAATCTGAAAATTTTCTGAATCTGGTAGTTTCAGATATCCTTAAAAACACCAAAAAGTCTTTCAAAGAATTTTTTTTTCGAATGTTTTCTCATACTATACAAATATTAGATTTTTTTTACCTTTTATCAAGTTTTAATGAATATCAAGATTTTTTTTTAATTTCTAAAACTTTCACGTGATTGATTCTCAAAATGACTTGAATATTAATTTATTTATTAATGGCTCATTTTTATGTTTGAGAGGTAAAAAAAATTTCTACACAGCTAGATATTTCCTAAATGGGTGCAAACTTCATGTTTTTAGGAACTGAACTCCGACTCTATGGAGCCTGTGACGGCCTGTCGAATCCTAGACGTGATGGACTGGCCAATTTTTCAGATGACGTTTTTCCTTTTAAGCTACGTCATACCACTCACTCTCATATGCTGCCTTTACATACTCATGTTGTCGCGGTTATGGCGAAGTACTCGGGCAACCGCAGAAAGTCGACGGGGGAGGAAAAGAGTCACGAGATTAATTCTCGTGGTTGTCGGTGTTTTCGCGATCTGCTGGTGTCCCATACAAGTAAGGAAATTTTTATCACACATTTGAGCCAGAGCGCCTTACAAGTTTGAGTCTTTTACACCTATTTCTAGAGTTTTACTTAATTTTACCTAAGTAATGAGGACTAGACTCGAGTTTAAGATTTTTACTTTTAAGTTAAGCCAATAATACTGTACAGCATAATATGAGGTTTTTGTGTAGTTGTTTCTAGTCGATTGCAGAAGTTATCACCTAAGCCAGAATCGGCTTAGGTGATATACTTTGAAGGACTGATTTTTTGTCAACAGTAGCGTCAAGATTTCTTCGATAAGATATAGAGATGTAGGGCGATACTTCTTAGAAAGATATTATGGTAGGACATAAGAAGTTTCACTTTGTAAAGCCTCTGATGTATTATCTCCGGGGCAAGAACCGGCTTAGCTCATCTACTTTTTCAACATGGAACTATGAAATGAACTATTAATTCAGGAGTTTCGATTGAACGATCACAGAATGAAAATACTTAAACTGAAAAACGATACAAATCAAATCATTCTCAATATTTGGGTTCTGGAAAGTGAGAAATACATTTTGCCGTTCATTCGGAGTTTGGAAATCGAGAGATTATGAATTCAATAGTCTAATTTAAATTCGCTAATGATGAAACAGATTTTCTTCCAATTTATTATTCTGAGTAGTATGAAATGTAAACTCTAAAAGAAAAGTGTTTGAATACAAAAACTACCAAATGTTGGTATTTTATCTATGAACACTATGAAATTCAATTAGTATTTGTTAGGGAAATAGAAAATTTCCAGTTCATGGGAATTGTTATTTTGTGAAAAAGATGATATGAAAACAACAAAAAGTAATTTAATGTAAATTTTTCCAAATTTAATTAACAGGAGAAAAATGAATCAGGAAATACTTCAGCAATCAAATTATTTAATTGGCGTATACCGTATTTTTAATCTTCTTACTTTAACAATTTAGCAGAAACTTAGATAATTATTGAATTGTTTTGTTTGCATGCAATGTTTGGACTATAAATTTTAATTAATAGTTCGAAAAAAAAAACAGACAATTATGTATTATTAATACAGGTAATTTATACAGAATTTATCATACAGGCAATTTGAAATTATTATACAGAAGTTATTATGCAGGTAATTTATACAGAATTTATTATACAGGTAATTTGAAATTATCATACACAAGTTATTATACAGGTAATTTATACATATAATTACTACAGAAATTTTTATATTTCTCAGAATTATCATCGAAATTTCGTTCACTACCAATGAGTCATTAAGTGAATTTTAATTTTATTGGTTATATTATCATTCACTTAGATTTTTTAGACAGTAGTTAATAAATTCCATTGTTTGCATTACAAACTTTTTTTTTAATTTCAAAATTCTGCTTAATAGTTACCATATAAAAAATTATAAACATTGCTTAACATTGTTCTTTTGACAGTAAAGTTACGAGATCATTCAGAGTTTTTGATACCAAATTATTTTGAATCACTTTAGAATCAAAAAATGAAATGTTGTAAACAAATAAATAAAATTTATTCCTAACAGAGTTCCTTTTATGAAGAAAATGTTGGAAAATTAATTTTTCAGTTTACATACGATATACTGCATATTTTTCCTTAAAATGATTGGTGTAACTGAAGTAGTGCAAAGCACATTACAAAAATTTTTTTCCCATGCATCCACAAAAAAGGCCACTTTTTTTGCATGGAATGCGGGAACAAAATCCACTTTTTGGGGTACTCACGAATAACTCATTTTTCCCTAGGGAAATATTAATAAATCACTGATACGAGGTACGAAAAGAAAAAAAACACAGATATGAAGGAAGAATAATTGTCACGGAAGATTTTGACGTATTTACCACCGCAAACTTAATGTGTTCTTAGAAACATGCG
>JAPYZL010129533.1:0-28047 GCA_030522825.1 Platygaster orseoliae
AGCGTACAGCTGTTTACTTTTCCGGCCTAGGCCGGTAAAGTAAGTACTTTGCCAGCCTAGGCCAGAAAAGTAAGTACTATACGTCAAAAGGCTACTTTGTGGAGGCTCTCTGAGTACGAAATACTGTATTTTGCGGAGTGTTTTGCAAAAAAGTATTTTTCTGATGGTAGAAATCCAAAAATTCTAGTTCTGGTTTTGGAGGTTAGGACGGTAAGACACCACAATGTCCGAACCGTACACTTTTGAAAATTTCATTAATTTCAATTAACATTCATGTTCGGTATACACATCAAAAATAATAAACACGTGTATTAAACTCAGACTAATAAACTTATCTATTAATTTCAATTAGCGCATATAAAAATCTGTCAGTAATGTACCAAAATTCATAGACTTGTAAATTTTATACTGTATACTGTATATTATTTATTGCATATTGTGTATTGTATATTGTACAAAAAATTCAATGAACTAGTCATTTAAAAATCAAGAATTTATTAACCATCATCAACTTTGTATATTGATTTTCAAATGCGTTTATGTGATAAACTTCCAAGAGAAGTTTATTAAAATTAATACATAAATTTCTAACAATGTAATGACCAAAGATTTTTATGTCCATCTAATTTACTGTCCAAATTTTCATATTATTTATGTTTAATGGTTTTTGATATGTTTTAAATTTCAAAATTTCAGAAAAATTAGAAAACTAAAAATTTTCTAAATAGTCGATAATTTTTTGAGTTGACAATATAAATTCTGCGTATTGTGATCATTATCATATTTTTTAGAAAAATGTATTGTTTTTTTTATTTTATGAAAAAATTTGTAAAAGGAAGTACGTGTATTTAACAATGACGAAAAATTATTATCAGTTACACAAATTTTACTGCATTTTTTTCGATTATTATTGTAAAAATGTCAAGAAAATCAAAAAGTATTGGGACAATTCTCCGGATTTTCGTAAATTCTATAAAGATTCGCACAGTTTTTGGAACTTTAGATAATGTTAATAAACTTTATATATCGTGAAAAAATTTTTAATTAAATTAAAAAAGTTTTAATGTCCCTGAAGTTCCAAACGTTTAAAAATTCATAAAAACAAAAAAGATTGTGTCCACCATCTATTATAATTAAAGTAATGAATATTTATTAACATTTAATGAATATTATCTTAAGTTACTAACTATATATCACTTTAACCTGGAAAATAAGTGAAAATCATTGTTTTTTATTATTTTTGTTTATTTTTTAAACGTTTTGAACTCCAGGCACATAAATTTTAATTAAAATTCAAAATTAAATTTTGAAATTTTGAATTGTAAAAATTTTAAATTCAAAATTGACAGAAACCATGTAATATACTACATTTTTTACTATCAATAAATGTTTCATTATACGGATAGAGTCCAAAATATTTGAAATTTTTAAAATAATCTAGACCGTAATATAACTCCGAAAAATTGTAGGTATTTGTTAAAATTTCAATAGTTCAGTTAAACTGAAACTAAATAATTGATTGATTTTTGCGTATATTTTTGGTTATTTCATTTACATATCATAAATTTTTTTTTTTATCAAAAATTTATCCCCGCACAAAGATGTTATAGAATTGTAAAAATTCAAATAAAATTTGGAGTTTTAGAAAATTACCACAAATTTCGTGAATTGTTTTCACCTCGATTTGTATTTTTTCTATTTCTAGTTATTTATTATAAGAAAAAACATTTAAAGTAATATTGATTTCTCAATATAGTTCAACTCGTAGTTTTCACCTCTCTAAGTGAAATTTTTTTGATGTGCATTCAATTAGTTCTAGGATGATAAAAGGATTTTCGATGATTTATGTTTACCGATAAATTACGAACAAATTTAGAAAATAGTCACTTTCAACCTACATTTCCAAATTATTATTATTATATTTCAACAAGTAATTATATAATTGCATAACTGATACATCATCATGAACAGAATTTTAAGAAAAAAAAATTATATTAAAAAATCCAGTTGCGAAAAAAATGCGTTTTAAGTTGAAGTACCCAAAAGGCCAAACACTAACAATTTAGTTATGTAGTTGAGGTTTTCAATATAGTTAGGTAACATAATTTTTTACAACTATAAACTATGAACCTGAAAAGTGAAATTTAAAGAAAATTTGTGTAAACTATTTATGGAAACAAGTGATATAGAAAAATTATAGAAAATTCATATAAATTCTTAGAGGATGGAATTTTGTTCGTTTGGAGAACTGCTTGAAATCTAGAAATTCACAAACATTTTGTATTACTCTTAATTTTAGGACAATGAAGAGTAATTTGAAATAAAACAGTTTTTTTCTGAGTTTTTAAATTCAAAAGTGGGCTAACCATTTATTAAAAGTTTCTGTTCTACTGTAATATGAGGAGTACTTAAATTTTACTTAAATCACTTTAATATGTTAAGGTTCTTAGAAACGGAGCGTTCTATAAGTATTATTCATACAATAAAGAATGTGAAATAACAAAATTAAAATAAATATAATAGAGAATTCTTTGGAGAGAAGTGTAACTCCCATTGATTTAATGCGCGCACCTATTCGAGACCCAAAACACTCGATAAAATCCAAAAGGAATGGACTCTCGTTTCAGAACACCCTGTATTTTCGGCAGGTTTCGCGAACACGAGCACTATACTTAACGCGTTGGGTATCGTGTTACGTGCTAAGCAGTATAACCGAGTCCCACAAACTGCACACTAAACCCATTGTTCCTCATAGTCAACTCGACTCGCCCGACCCACAATTTTAACGACTCTCTTTTATTGCCTCAAAGACTTCGAGAATCAAATGCGCAATTTTTCGCCGCGAGTTCCACTCTACAACGGAAAAAAAACCTGTGTCCACGTGTAGATCAAAATTCAAAGAAGAAATTCGAAAGAGTCAAGACGCAGAAAAAATTTGTGAAAGAAGTTGGGCAAGAGTGGCAGAAAATATGGTGATAGTAGGCAGTACTGCAAATAAAACATAATAAAAAAAGATAATAAAATAAAAACAACTAATAATAAGAAAATAAAGTACTGCAAATAATAATAATAATAATAATTTTATTAAGACTTATCGAACTGAAGAAAATGCTAAAACTATTAAAATTTTTTTCATAATTTCCAATTTAAAAAAATATACTCCTGCATGTATCAAATAAATAAATAAATAATAAACAATTCACCCGATGCTAGAGTCTAAATTACTATTTACAAAGAAAAAATCCTGTTTTAACACCCCTAATAGACTTAGTGAAGTTTCTCTCGATTTAAATCAAATTAAGTTCCTCTTACGATTGTAACGCGTTACGTTACCGTTACTTCTGAACTTTTCCAGTTCTCAGAGAATTGTTCTACTTTCGAACGCTGAATATTTTTCGTTCCAATAATCGCGAAAGTAGGAAGTGAGCCTGCAAAAACGTCTGGCGGATTTGTGACGAGTGCGCTTTAGCAGAAAGACAATCATCAATTATTGTCGACGCGAGGCACAATTTTGATTATCGGAGAATGAACAATCGAGCGGTACAATTGAGCGCAATTAACCGCAATTAAAGGCTGAAAGCGTTTAATCACAATCGCGGTGCGGAGATTTCGATAAAAATCCCGGATCCCTGATTGCGTCGAATCACCCGATGTTGCAACGCGAAAGCCGAAGAAAACGCATTGATTGTCGTGGATGGAAATACGAGTTTCGTCAGTCTTGCAAGTTTCGTTACCAACGGTTCATCTAATTATTGCGTTGTTCTCGAAAAAGCGGGTCTCTCAGTAATTAAAAGAGGAAAGTAACACCTATTATTACCGTTGTAATCATCATAAAATTCGGCCCGAATCGTAAAATGTCTCTAGTTTTTGTTGGCGCGACCATAAATTCGAGAGCTCGTGGACCGCGTGTATGTATTGGAATACATTTCAAGAGTTCATTTGAGACAGTGCTGTCTGACGGTCTGAGAATTTTCGCGCTACATGAAAGAAAGTTTTTGTCACTGTTTGGAAGTTTGAGCGAAATTGGCAAATTTTTTGCATTCACAAGTTTGATTTGCGGTCATTGATTTTCTCAGTAGATATTTCAAAAGTTATTTGCAGAACGAGAATATGATTGTATTAAATTTATTGTACGTAACTATTTCAGTAATAGGGGAGACCGGGGCATTTCGGGACACTTTTTGCATTGCGAATGTTTACGAATTCATTGAGCTTGAACCCTCCTCTTTTGAACCCTCTGAACAGGATTTTTCAATTTGTGATATTATAAATAATATTTATTAAACAGTTGAAAGTGCAGATCGTCCCTAATTGCCCCGGTAACGCGGCAGTTCGGTACACTTCTTTAAGAAACAGAAAAAATGTCATTAAAATTGAGAAATATGTTTTCAAGGCATATTTTGTGTTCGATATTTTATTAACTTCAATTGTTGCACAAAAGTTAAAAAATCATCCGTCGTAGCTTGGACGAATCGATGTAAAGATGAACGAGGCACTTTGTACGTTTCAGCCGCTACTCTGATTGACAATTCCTCATTTTTTACTGCTGCTACTGCCGATATCATTTGCTCAGTTAGCACTGCATCTTTTTTCCGCTTATAGTTGCGTACCATGTTCCTGACAAAATAATATTCAGTTATAATTCATCTCGCACTGGAAAACGAAGTTGTCCCGAAATACCCCGGACATGTGCGTCCCTAAATGCCCCGGCACGAATTTTGTGGGTTGTCGCTCTATACAGACTCAACCGAAAAACTACAGTTTAAATAGGGATATTTGTTATGCTCTGAAGCCTAGACGAAATAAATTCACTCATCTGTTTTGATGTTGCGCAGTTTCTGGTGAAAAACAAACGCAAAAATGTCACAATTCAAATCTTACGTTTTTGTATCAGAAAACACTTTCACTCCTTCACACATAATAGGTTACATATAAAATCGACCAAACTCCGTTGGTAAAGTAGTTGCCTAGTGAGTAACATAAGATAATTTTTTGGAATTTTTCCAATGTTGCATTTGTTACTTATTTGCACTGTCCCGAAATGCCCCGTGTCCCGAAATGCCCCAGTCTACCCTAATAATTTTTATACTTATTTAATACAATATCCACCTTTGGTAAACTGTATATAGTTTTTTTGTTCTACTTAAATTGATATTTGTGTACGAGATTTTATGTCAGTAAATTTGTAGTATAATAATTTCAAAATTGTGTTGGATTTCCAGGATTTTACAAATTTTCGGAGGTATCGGCTAAAGTAGTACAATAGTTGCCACAACCAAAAAAGTTGACATTTGCGTCAACCACACATGCATATGTACAAAATACTATGTATCTTGAAAGATATAAGAAAATCATTTAATTTTTTAGAAAAAAAAAGTCGATAAATATTAGGAAACTATACCTATACTCAAATCTATATAGACATAGTATTATCATCAAATTACAAAATATTGAATCTTAAAGTATATAATAATTCAAATCTTTATAGTAATCCATAAAAAAAATCGGCTAATTCTTCTTATAGAATGACACATGAGAATACGAAAAAGCAAGTACTGTAAATCTGTAATAAACATACCTTTCGCTGAAAAATTCATTTTATTATTTAATATCGTTGTAATTTGCAAGCCTCAAATTCTAACAACCAATTAAGAGGTAAAATAATAAAAATCCAGAAAAATTCAAGAAAACACTACAAAATTATATAAATAAATAAAGGAAAACACAATAATCTCGGAATCAATCAAATACTTCAAACTTTTATTTTGATATCATTTTCTTATATATCAAAAAAATATTGAAAATTTTTAGAAGTTTGATTTCTAGAGCATTGAATTCTAGAAATCAGTAAGAAAATCTACAATAATAACAGAAAATCTTTCGAGTTATGTAAATACTGACAAAAACATAAATAATACTATGAGTATTAGAAAAAGAAAATATTAAAAAATGATGGGCTCAAAAATTGCAAAAATATAATTCTATTATATTAAGTACGTATACGTGACGCGATCTGAGAAAAGGGACCTTCTCGGCAAAAGTGAAAGGTTACACGGCGCGCTGTGTAACCATGTAAATAATTTTCTGTATCAATTTATATTTTGTTAAAGAACTACAATTTTGGAATTTCCCATCGTGCCCTCTTAAAATCGATTTTTTGCCGAGAAGGTCCCTTTTTCGGATCGCGTCACATATGAATAATAAGCGATTATAGACCCCGACATTTGCATGACCCCAAAATTCCAAAATAAAAAAAGAATCATAACCGGATCTCGATAAATTAAAAATCATAAAATCCCGTTAAGAAATATACATTACCTAAAAAAACCCTTCCCTTATCACTCTTCTAACTCGAAACCACAAACAACTATTCTCAAATTTTAAACAATCCCAGAAAATAATTCGACTCTCAATCTTCCGACGCGTATACCAACTTAGAGCAGTTTTCCCATTGCACGCTTTTGCACGATGACCAAACCGGTATTCAGTAGCGGCCGTAGTCGGTAGCCACAAAGTCGCTCTGTCAAAAGGATATCAATCCTCAGGGGCTGGTAAGATAAGCAGTTGCCAATAGTGGCCGGCCTAATAGCGCATCAAGAGGTAACTTGACAGCGATATTTTACCGCGACGAGGAGAGAAATGGCCGCAGACACGGCCGGTGTGTGGTCCGGCACGTCCGAGTGCGACGGCGATTAGCCCCGGGCTCTTAATCCCCCGCCCCTCCACCCCGTTACCCGTTCGCGATGCTTCCCCTTCCACCGTCTCTCGCGTTTATGCCACTGCACCGTAACATATACGCGGCTTACGCACTTGAATAGCGAATAATAATCTTACGTGGAATGTTTGGAAATCATTGATGGCGTGGATTTGGAATAACTTGGAATGTTGTTCTTGAAAGTGTTGTATTTTGCTGCGTCAAATAACAGTTAAGGGGTCGTCCATAAATTACGTAACGCAATTTTTAATATTTTTTGACCCCCCCCCCCCCGTGTGTCACAAACTGTCACATTGGCATTACACATAACCATATTTATATTACAGTATATTATTAGTTACTTCATATATCATTAATTTATAAAAAAGACCTGCTTAAACTACTTCACTATTCAGACAATCAAAGAAAAAAATTTTTTTTCCATATTTTTCTGACATTCAAGCAGAATTCCTTCATTGACAAAAGTACCGTGATATCAAAAATTTTTGATCATTTTTTTTAACTGCCACTTGATGCTGTTTTTCCGTTGTTCAGGAGGGCTACCGGATACCGGTTCGTGCGGCTGACTTCAAAAAATTCGCTATCGCGCGAGGGCCCGGGGAGATTCGGTGATAATTATCCAAATTGTTATGATTCCTAACGACGTGTTGCTCGCACGTGAGCTTTCGCCCGAAACACGCGACCATTACCCGTAGTGTTAACGTCTTGGAAATCCATTAAAAGTCGTCTTCGCTTTCTCCGAATAAGATGGGTCATCATCAGGACTGTTAATTAGGAGTCTCACATGGAAGAATAACACGTTTTCCTGTGTTTTGCTGATTTTTGTAACCTTGACTTTATTTCTTCGAAACGTGAAACGAGTTACAAATCAGAAGTAATCTTTCAAATCAAATGGAAGTACATAATTTAAATTTCTTAAATGTAAACTTTTTGTAATGGAGTGATAATGACATGTTTTTGAGGAGTTTTGATATTTAATTACTTAATGGTCAGATATTCCTGAAAAAAATTTAGAATTTTTCGTTAATATCGTGACATCCAGTCGGACTTAGACCTCATGAATAAAAAAAAAGTATCGACGTATTAATGAGAAGATATAAACAGGTGTAAAGTAAGACAGGCGGTAAAAAACTAAAATTATTTCGCGAAAACAATTACGTGTATCAAGAAAATTAATCACAGCGAACCAAAACCGTATGATTTACAGTTGCTTGGTTCTTTTTCGAAATGTTTTGGAGCCTACAAAGAAACATCTCGAAAACGGCAACGCCCCCGGGAGGTAATAATTACAAATCATACGTAATTATAGCGCAATTAAAGCGCGTTGACGGCATCAACGTCACATTTCACCTCGTATCGCGCACGATGAAAGAGACAAATGAAAAAAGGAAGTCGGGGCTGCATCGGCTGCTACAGAATAGAGAAACACGCGAATCGGCGCAGCGGGGCATAAACGTGCTTGTAATTACGCCGAACGTTACGCAGGCATTCCGGTGTGTGTCAGGTGGTTTCGCGCTCTTTAACGCGCATGCAATATTATCATCGCTTTCGGCGGATTAGCGATTTTTGGGCCCGCGGGTCACGAGTTCCACTGTACGACATTACAGTCTCGCGGAGAGGAAAAAAACACAACAAAAGCTTCTTTGCGAGGGATACACTGAAGTCTCGGTTAGAGTCCAAACTCAGAATCCGTCGTGAAAATATCATGAGATTCAATTGCGTTTCAACCGTCGTGCGTCAACATGCGTCAAAAGTGCTAAGAAAGGGATGATTTATGGATGAAAGTGAAAGTTCTAAGTATTCCGAAATCTGGTAGGATTGTGATCATCGCGATAGTGTGTCTTTCCAAAGCATTGCATTTCACACCGCTGTCGAAACACTCCGGAACCCCGCAAAAAGCCGACCCTTTTTTTTCAGTTGTGCAATATTTCCGATAAACGTATAAAAAACGCGAAATCGCACTCGAGCTCTCTTTACAGCGTTTCGCAAGCCGCCGTTAAATGCGAGAGCGCTATGAAAAACGGGGATTTTTCAGGACAATAACTTCATGCGTGCATTTTCAGTGGCGTAATTATATGGAAATAAGTAGGTCTCAAATTAACGTTAATGTTTTCATAAAGTTCTCGAGCGCGCGGACAATAAAAGCTCTAATAACGATGGCCCCGGTTGTTGCCGTGTCATAAAATACTTCTCGTTAATACCGGGGCTACAGGAAAATCGCATCAAGTGGCCTCAAGTCGGATGAGAAAATCGAGTACCACTATTTTTCTCAGTAAAAGTTAAAGAAACGACTCGGAAAAAAGAATACATAATCTCAAATTAATGTAATAGATTGAGAATATCTTACTATTCATATGGCTCTGACCACTATAACATTTTCAACTTGCGAATTTGGTGATTTTCTTTATTGGAAATTCATTCATTGTTACATTACCGTAATAAGTTACAAAAATATTGATTAACAAATAGTTGAAATCATTTTTCCGTCACTTGAGGTAGCTTTTCCGTTGCACAGCAAAAGTCTTGGGCTCGTTTTCCCGTTCGCGGCACTTTAATTAGAAGACTGCGCGTATTTCAAATCACTGGAAAGTCATGATTTAATGAAAGGAAGCCCTTGCTTTACGAGCGCGCTCAGCATTTCTCACGAACTCGCACAGATTAATTATTTAGCGACGAATAAATACTTTTGAGTTACCATAAACCGGCGCAATTATTTGAATTCGCGATCGAGCGTTAGCCGCTGGCGGAAGCGGAAGATTTCGAGCAACACACGCACACGGTTTTGCACTGGGAAATTTTAGGTTAGGTTGAAACGTGCGAGATCGTTTGATAACGAGTAATGAAAAATGGGAGTGGTATTAGGGCAGGGGAACTTTGAGAAGTTCTTGCAGTTTCTGAAAACATTTTGTAATTTTTTAGGGAAAGTTGTCAGATATTTTTTTCTTTTTCTGAAAAATTTCAATCTAAAAATAGCCGTAAGACGATATAGAAGGCACTCTATTTTCGTCTTTCTTCCTATCATTTAGTTTCTATTCTATGCATCTGTCTCGCAGTACAGTAGCTTCCGAGTCGTCTTAAATACTTATATCCATTGCAGAGTATGAAAATTATTTGATGTGTATAAATTATTGTAATTGAAAACTAATAATTGCGACAAAAACGAGTCACTTCCGATAAATAATTTATACTCGTTAAACTAGAGAAAGTAGAAATTACTTCATATACCTGTAAATGCTATCTATGTCCCATAAAATGAAAAATACTTTACAAAAAATCCAAAATTCCTCTTAATCCTTAAATGAACAGACAACTCCAGAAAAGTTTTTTTTTACTTCACTACTTCACTACTAAAGCTTAAAATCTCTAAATATAAAGCAAATTACGAACAAAGAACCGAGCATTAAATAACGAAGCACGAAAAACCCGTTATTTCCTGCTTTTAAAAAAGGTTTCACGAGTTTTCCCGAACGGCATTTTCCGCCGTAAAAACAGTCGCGAGACAGAGAAGCCGATAATAGCGAAATCACTCGGGACTAATTCGCGGCGAGAAACGAGAATCCAGATAACTCAAGTCCGAAGAGACTTTTTCCGCGCGCGAGTTGATTAGCCCGAGGAATCGCAGGATGTTCTGGGCTGGAGCTTTCTCACGCGACCTTTGCATGTCATTCAAGCTTCACCTTGAACGTTTTAGGAAAAACCTAAGCCCACTTACGGCGCACGCAAATCATTTTCAAATGGACGTGTCACGACTCATTAGGACGCATTAGGATCAAAAATGCCTCGGGAAGGATACTTTTCCAGCTCATTTTTCGGCCGAAAATTGAATGCACTCAAAAGGGCCGCCAAGTCGCTTGATAGCCAAAACGGTGTAATTTTTGGATTCATTAGGTCGTAATAACACTCATCGGGACCGGGCCTAATTGAAGACCGGAACGTCTTCCCCTTTGTCATCATTACCGTTTATAGTTTAGCGATACGTTTTTCAAAAAGTCGAAATTAATGAGGCAATTTTTCGTCGAGTTACTTTTTAATGGTTTGACGTGATATTGTAAATTGTAATATATTGGGATACTTTATATTGGAGGAAATTTCTGATAAAATTATTGCAAGGTTAAAATTATGCCCATTTTTACTTTGAATTTATTGAAAATGTCAGAATTGAGAAAGAATTTAATTTTGAAGTATTAACTTATTCATTTTATACTGACATTCTTTTTACATGTATTCATGCATACATTCCTGATTATTATTTTCTTATGTAATAATACATTAAAATTTCTGAAAAAATTGAACCATGCAATTGGAAAATCTAACAAAAATTGAATTTTATAATAATTAAAAAAAAACCTACTGGCTTTAGGTTGTTCAAAACGTTCCAGGTATTTTAAAAAATTTCACAAACAAAATTAATTCTGGTATATATATTTTTCATATATATATGCAATTTGATTTCAGAAATCGTACTTTTCAACATTATTTTTAATTTTAGCTGAAGCTAATTTCAAGATCCTTTTTTACACCTTTCTTAAAACTCGTCATTAGATCAATTGGTATTTTGCCTGAAGTGGCAATAGCTTCACGAAAATTCAAAGAGAGGGTTGAAACAATGGCCAAACTATAGGGAGCTCGACTTTTATAGCAACTTGTTCGTTGGGCGTTCTTAATCATTTCATAAAATGGTTTTACACCTGGCGGTTTCTAATGTACCTGACGAAGGAATTCAGAAGAACGATAAGAATAATTGTTTGTTGTTTAATAAGCTCAATTATAAACATTAATTCCTCGATTTTCCTAAATTAGGCGAAGATGGTAAAAAATCGTTCGAAATCGAGTTTTTCTCTGAAAAATTTTCTGATACCAAGAAATCATTACGTCAAGTTCAGTAAATTTTTGCGAATTCCGAAATAAATAATTGAATAGAAAAAAAAAACGAAAATCACTCGCTAAAATCAATTATGTGACTGAGACTCAACATTCTTGATAGTCACTCTTTTTGAGACTTCAGTGTATATCTGATTATTGGCCTGATTATTGGCCGAAAGCTTGATGATGTCTTAATAAATGAATAAATTTATTGAAATTGGATCGGAGTCATCAGTTACGTGGATCATTTAAACTACAACCAATCATTTTTATAACTATAGTTATAAAAATGGTAAAAATGAGTAGATATCTGGAGATCTACAATAGATCTCTGGATATCTGTAGAAGATCTTTAAATATCTACTATAGATGTCTATAGAATTCATTTGATCTTGTAATAGATAACCGTAGACTTACGTAGATCTACAGGTAGATCTCTGTATATCTACTCGTAGATCACCATAGATTCTTTTAGATGTACTACTAGATCTCCGTATATCTTCGTATATCTACTTGTTGATCTCGATCATTTCCATGTATCTGCTGGTAGATCTATGAAGATCTTTATAGATCTATTTGTTGATCTTGGTCATTTTCACATATCTGCTGGTAGATCTTTGTAGATTTAGGTATATCTACAAGTAGATCTCTATCTTTCATCTCTCGCATCATCTGTGTAGATCTCTGTATATCTATAGAGATATTCCCAAATCTAGGATCTCTGTAGATCTACTTTCGTAGATCTGCAGTACATCTCATGTAAATATCAAAAGATCTACTCGTTTTTACCTGGGTACAAAAATTTCACTAATTCAAACTGAAAGAGTAAGAAGGGCGATCACCCTTAGAACCTCCTATTCCTTTCTCACATCCGCCTTTGGTTGAATATAAGTTCCATGTTTGTGTCGTATAGGTACTGACAGTCATCCTTGTTCGGTGCACGATCGCAATCATCGGGTGCAAAAATGCGATCGGCTCTCGTGTGTGCATGCGTGACGCGAAATTCCATCGGATCGCGGGGCCCGTAACCTGTTACGGGTCTAGCGCTGTTTGCCCTCTTTTCTTCTCGCCCTCTTCGGGACTGACACAGAGCATTAGGTAAGTGGTAGATAATGATAGGTTACACCTGCTGATGGGCGAAGGTAATCTATCGAATAGCTTTGCCGGAGATCGCTTCCCTTCGGCTGCACGCAATACTCTCTGACGAAGGATGTGGATGAAAGGGTGAACGAGGAGGCAAAAGACGGGGAAACGTGGGACAAGCGAGGCAAAAGAGCACCGACTTTGAAGAACCGGGGAGATAAATGGGGCACTCTTGGGAAAATGAAACGATTCTGCGGATGAGAAGACGTCGCTGTTTTGTAAGAGAACGTTCTACCATCAAGGTTATGGCGTTTTTTTCCCTCAATATTCTATTAGTTTGAATTTTTAAGAGAAAATTACGAAATTCTGATACTTGCATCTATATTGGAAACCATAATTGAAACTTTTGAGACGTTGGCAGTCTTATGGAATTTAAAAGCAGAAAAAATCAAAAGTTTCGGAAAACAGTAGATAAGTAACTGTCATTTATAGGACTATATAAATCAGATTTTAATATATTTCAATATAAAATTATAAATTACCAATATGTTAATTTCGTATAAAAACGTTGAATGACATGTTTTCTTTTATTTACTGAAACTAAACTGGGCGTAGTTTGTTAGCGCTTCCGACGGAACCGTGGATTCCGCTCGTAATCCCGGCCGCAATTGCGCGTAATAGACAGTGCTGTGAAATACGGTACTTGAGAAAATTTTCCGCGGTTTCTCCGGAGTAACTCAATCTGTGGCTGGTGTTTACGGTCGATTTGCGAAATGAAGTCACTAATTTTTTTGCCGCGCGAGGGTTTTTATGGGTGGCTGCAAGAGAGGCACTTCTGACGCTCGGAGTCGGGATATTTTTTGACCCGGTTACAACGGTTTTACGGAATAGAATCTTGGGTAATTGTGTTTTTTCGCCTTCTTGGAAACCCGGTACTTGATTGAGGGTTTTGATGAGTCCGTTTAGTGCGGAAGAACTTTTTCGAATTAGTCGGTACTGGTGCGTTGATTGCTTGATCTGAAGTTCCAGAGTTGGATTATGAAGAAAAGTCTTTAAGATTAGTCAGGAATTTTTTTGATGAGGGATATTCTGTTGATTTTGGATTTCTTAGTGTGGGTTTTTATTTGAAATGAAATAATTGTTTTGTAGATTGAGTTTTACAGAAGATAGTTCGCGAACGAAAGTTTACCCTATTTAAAATGATATTTCTTTACATTGAGTAGAATTGTTGGATTTTAAGTCATGTTAAGTGGATTTTGAGCATTCTGGCTAGATTAACAGTAGGTTTTTCAAACTATTTTTGACCTGAATCCTCTTTTTTACTTTATTTCATAGAAAAAAATATTTTCTAGTGTGGAAGTATTCAAAAGTTAATTTTATTATCATAAATACTAATAATATTGATTTAAAAGGGTTGCACAAATTTTTATCATAATTTTACAATAAAGAATCTATTCAGCTTCAGATAAGTTTTTTTTTTCAAAAAGTGTTTTCAAACGATGCCGATAGTTGAAAATAGTTCAAAAAACACTTTGCCGATGAAAAGTAGAAAAATCTGAATTTTTCACTTTTAAAAATAATAATGTCCAGTAAAACAGTCTCCTTGGAGTGGGCTGGCTATTTTGTAGTTTTTTTGTTTTTTCTCTTTCTTCTTCTTAAGGTACCTCATTCAACACCAAAAATTTGCTTCCGTAACTTTAATAATAAATAAATTTTTATCAAAGTAAATGAAAAAAATTATCTCTTGGAGAAAATTTGTTAATCTTTCATTTTATTTGGTATTCAAACTTTAAAAAATGTCAATGTCTACATCAGGTCCTTGAAAAAAAACACAACCTTTTTTCTTGGAATTATTGTTAAAAAAAAATTGAAATTTCGAATATTCAACGCCCTTACAGCTTTAACATAGTTTTGACATTTTCTATGCGTTTTGACATTAAAATAGTTACAAACAATTTTGAGGATTTCGACAGGTGATCTTTAACTATAATTGTTTAAAATTTTGAAACAGTTCTGGCAAGTTCAAAATAATTGGCAAAAACTTTTATTTTTAAAAATATTACAGCATTTGTAAAAATTTATTCTAATTTTGACAGTTAGACAGTTCTTTACAGTTTTGACATATATGCTATGTTGCTGGCTCCATAATTTTTTTTTTTTTATTTAGTAGATTTATCATAACTGTGATACATCTCAAATATAAAAAAAAAATAAAATAAAATCTAAAAAATGTCAAAAATGTTTAATATTGTCTAAATATACGAACAGTAAAATTTATCAAAACAGTGAAAAATCAAAATACTCTAATCACACGTAACCGCTCTTTCTGCGTGACGTAAAAAAACAAAAATAGTATACTTATTGTACATATTTTGATTGATTTTTGTATAAAATCGCATTTGGAGATAAAAATTAACATTTTTGTGAGACAACTGGTCTACGAGATTTTTTACAATTTTCGATCACCACTTATGTTATTTTTACGTGACAATTTACATCCAGAATTATGATAAATATATTCTTTTTTTTTTAAATAAAATTATTGAAATAGAGTCACATTTATGATTCCTTGCAGAAAAACATGTGAATCTCAAATTACTTCAACAAAAAAAAAATTTTTTTGAAAAATACTCACATTGAGAAATTTATTTCTAGATAAAAAGAGAACATTCAAAAATGAAACATTTTCTATTCTCCAATTCATATTGATTACACCCCACACATAATTTTCTCAGAACCTCTGTAAACCAACTAAAATTTGAAAATAGACACTCCAAAAATATACAAAAATGAAATTACCCAAGTTTCTTATCATCTTGTGCATAATTCCCTAAGTTACGATTATTCCTACTAAATACCGTGTAGCTTCCGTGTTTTCGTCAGCAATCTCCTCCTTCCCCTCCCCCCCCTTGCCCCACAACAAATGAACCCAACCAAACCTCGAAACCCCACCTGAAAATTCGCCAAGGGTACAAAGGCGTCCGTAAAAACACATCCAAAAAATTTAGAAAGAGAAAAAGAGTCGAGTGTAACAGCGGCGAAATTAATAGCCATAAAATATGAATAGAAATTAGCGGGTTTGGGGTGGCGTGACGCGTTTGCTCGCTCATTTCCTTTCGGCGCGTTGAAAAACAACAAAACAACAAAATACGGCCCGAGCCTGTAATTTACTCGGGTTGCCGCCGAGCGCGCATACAACGCGTTTATCGCACACGCACAGCGTAGCCGGGAAAAACGTGTGGGACGCGTGCACGTATGCGCAAATTACCGGGGCGCGAAAAGGTGTGCGCGCGCGCGTAGTGC
Source organism: Platygaster orseoliae (assembly GCA_030522825.1). Classification (NCBI taxonomy): domain Eukaryota; kingdom Metazoa; phylum Arthropoda; class Insecta; order Hymenoptera; family Platygastridae; genus Platygaster; species Platygaster orseoliae. The sequence continues at coordinate 15,965 of JAPYZL010129533.1, forward strand.
ATTTCTCTCCGTGTTCGGGGCCCTATACGTTGCTCGGGACCGGGTCATCATCATCGCCGTCACACGGTAGGTATGGTAGGTAATGATCCGGTAATGACCCTGACGCCTTCGAGAGCCGATGGCTCGGATATGTATAGGTGCCCCATCGCCTTCGGCATCTCTTCGCAGCTTCTCTTCTCGCGTTCTTCTTTTGTTTTTCGAGCCTTAAACGCCGGTTATTAGAACCCGGGAAAATTGATCATCGCCTTGGAGGAATAGCTTCGAATTGACAGTCTACGATTTTTTGCTACGCAGCGTTTACAATGAAAATCTAGCAACGCAGGAAGTGATTTTATTCTGGGGACCGTACGGGGCCGTTCGTCAATTATGTAAAAGGATTTTACGACTTTTTGAACTCCTGAAATGTTACGCGAAAATCCGAGTTGAAAAAAAAAAGGAAACAAGTGTAGGGATTTTTAGTGGAAAAATAGATAGCTTTTAGAGGGAATTATTGAAGTTGGATCATTAATATACGTTGGGACGAAGTAAAATGAACCATTTATGAACACACCTGTCTGACGATTGTTTATTTCGTTATCTATTGCTGATGTTTTGATATATTTAGAATCTTTGATTCTTATTTTTTCATTTGTAATTGTTCAATCGAGGAGTTCAAGATAAAAGTGGAAAAAATTTATAACTCATGTCTTATACATAAACGTGGACTACCGTACGGAAAAAAATGCAAAAATAATGACAAGAATTTTCCATCCGGATCAATTTGGTCATAACTAGAATATAGAGAATTTCAGAATATTTTATTTATATTCGTCCCAAGGAATTCCTGAATGACAAATTGTTAAGGAACTCATGAGTTGGCTATGTTTTTTTTGCAATTCATGAAGTCAAGAATAGGAAGACTCATAAATTTTCCGAGCCTTGCTCCGTTAAACGGAATTGGGATTAATTCCTAGCTTGATGAAAATAAATGCCTCAGGAAAAGACGCCTCACGTTCCGGAACGATTCGGAACAGGAGCTTCCTGAGGGATGCGCAAGGGAAGGAAAGGGTTCCTTTTTTTTCAGTCAAGAGCGGGAAAGAGAAAAAAAAAGAAGCGCGAAAAAAAAGGGGAGACTCGAGAGCGGCAGCGGTAATGACAGGCCGCCCGCTCTCGAAGCTAATATAGATGAATGCTCTGCCCTCCTTGCCCTGTGGAAGGCATATATATGTATATATAAATCGAGTCCCTTCGAGGATGAAAAGGACGTGCAAAAAAAAGGGGACAAAAAGAAGAACGAAAAATAGGAGGAGTAGGGGAATGATGGGAGAAGGAAGAAAGTGGTGATGGAGGGGATGATGTTGTATCTTTTTTTTTCTATGACGAAAATCATAGAAATCCAGACTATTAGGAATGAAGCAAAATTATGAAAATACAGTGCGACAAAATTTATGGTATACTTATTGCAATAAAAACTCTGGCAATTATTATCGATATGCGGTTTAAGACGAAATCCTCTCTTCTAAGGAGTTCTAATCGATGTGATCTTCACCCCTTTCTCTCCCCACCAAGTTTCTTACAAAGCCACTGGACGAGGGAGGAGATTGGTGATGAAGGTGAAGGGAAGCAAGGGAAAGTGGCCCTTTTTTTGTGTTCCCGTTCTCGCAAGAGTGCTGCACGAGAGGGTGAAAGAAGGCGAAGAGCTAGGGCCGGAGGGGCATCTATCTATCAGCGCCGGCGTGAAGTGGGCGTTGCGCATGAGCTGTATTACCCTGGTAAAAGCCGCTCTCTCATTAACTCGGTCGCCGCCGCCGCCGTGGCCGCGGCAGGCGCATGCTCTACCGTCAAGTCGTTGTTATCAGTCCGGTAATATTGGACTTTATACGCCATGGCTGCACGGGGTCGGTAATGGTGCCGACCAATAAGGGAAGTCGCGATAATCAGATTATTCGGAGTGAAATTCCCACCCCCGATGGTGCTCGAACACACTCTTACTGGGACATTAGGTTAGATGTCACTATCAGTGATATCATTTTGAAATTTGTTGTTGATTGAAATGTGGAAAATTGATGGGTTAAATTATTCTGGAAATTCTGAGATGATAATGTCTTTGGTGCGTTTCGGAAAAGTCGAAATTGAAAGAGATATTGAAGTTTAAAGTTGAGTGATTCAAGCGCGTCGGCTCTTCTCGAGCGGGTGGTTAGTCGGGTCGTGTTGTTGAGAGAGCGGCTTTATGCGAGGTGAAGCTGAAGTGGGTTCTGATTGGTTGATTTGAAATGCTTGTATTTCTGAAAATTTCGAGTTTGAAGAGATATGGAAAAGTGTATGTACGTGAAGAATTTTGCGGGTGAACTCTACACAGAGAGAAATTTTTGGTTACAGCAACCATTGATTTAGTAAAATATGAGCCAATTAAAGTTTTGGGTGGTACAACCAAAACTTCAGGTATGATAACCAAATTATTGATTATTGCAACTTAATAATCAGTTATGAAAATTGAGCATTAGTTGCTATAACAGAAGCCTTGGTTGTCATAAGATCAGTTAATAAATAAGACTCATAAACTTGTCTTTACGCTGGTTTGGACCAATTAATTTTTATCTCAAATACACAAATGACATTCACATGACGTCTATATTCAAAGTACAATTATGGAGCCAATTAATTGTCAGTTACAAACAAATCTCTCAAGTAATTACGTATACAAACTCTTCCATCGTCCAAATTAAAATTTCTTTTACGTCCCAAATCTCTTGAGCCATTATCGCCGTACTCGCGAAACCCAGCACCCGTAAATTTCGTAGTTTGCCGCGGAGTTTACCATTTTTTTCACGTCAACAACATCTCGCCGACAACCTTGGCACGTTCGGCCTCTAATTACACCGCGTTATCCGTGGGAACTGACAACGAATGAAAGAGCATTAACCCGGCCACGCCATCATATTTCTTGCTTTAAATAACGCGCAACCTCTGAAAACTGTAACGCCTTGTAAATCTGAAGAAAATTTTTCATCATTTGTGCAGAGAACATTAACGAATGATGAGAAATATGAGACATCAATAATCTTATTTAAGAATAATAGAAAAAATTGACATCATACATTATTAAGAGTTTACATTTTCAGCTACTAAAGTGAAGAAACTTGAAGTTGATCGAACTAAAAAAAAAGTATTTTGAGTTGACAAATTTAAAATTATCGAAATTTTTATTACTTAATTGATTTTCCGATCGTCAAGTTTCGAAAGTAAAGTTTGTTTTGTTTTTTTTTTTAATTCAAAATGCATAATCTAAATTGCAAGTCTCAAAATTTACAATCTTCTAGACTTGTATCATTCAGAAACAATGATTCAAAGTATGATATTTGCAAAATCATTCGAACTTTACAAAATTTTAGGCATATCTTTCATTTTCGAATATACCGCTTTTTATATCGAAAAAAAATTCTCTTCATCTGCCAGATTCTAGGAACCAAACCACCAAATCCCGAAATAAATAGAATTACTTATTCCAAAGTTGAAATTTCACACATACTCCATCTTCGCCTTTGTATAACTTCGCTCAGAATGCCCATCCCAAAAATTTCACAAATTTCATAATTCACCACGGCCCTCAAAAGTGAATTCAAAAATCCTCTAAAAAACCCCTTTGAAATTTTTTTTCTTCCCGTGCCTTCTCCACTGATAGAATCGCGCTTTAGTTCCATTTCACAATATGAATCCGTCGATATACGCATCCTGCGGGATTCGACTTTTGAAGGGACGTCTGAAAGTCTGACAAAGTGACACGTTCGTTAGCCATCGGATTATCGTCGTGACTCGGCACGAAATTAGTCCGAGGGTATTATTGGGCAGGTGTCGATTTGGGGTGGATCGCACTCGGAGAAAAAGTTGCTATCAAAAAGATTTCGATCAGTTTTTACGGATTCATAGAAGAATTTTCTCTTTCGGTCATTCGTGGAAACGTGATTTTGTCGAATGGGCGATTAACATTTAATCCTAAAGAGACCGAGATTTCATTACCGCATTATTCAGCGCGTTCCTACGAATGTCGCAGACGAACCGATCGATTTTCGATAAACTCTTATTACTAATTTTCGATCTCTGCGCGACTTATCATTCCCAATTCAGCCTTTTGTAAGTTAATTAAGTCGGATCGTCTGGAGAATATGTTTAATTAACGACGTAGCCGGGCTCGAGAAGCTGACAGGCGACGCTTTTTGGATGATCGGTTTCAAAAACACGCCGGTTTTGGGCTATTTCAAGAACGCTAAGAGAAAACTTTTCAATCGAGTATGTTATTTGCATGGTCATGAACGGTTTCATTAAAAAAAAAGTTTTTCTCAGTTTCTCCACTATGATCGAAAAAAGAACAGTGAAATGAATGCAAAATATATGCAGTGCTACTTAGAAATTAATGACGAATCAGTGTTTGATAATTTGGGGCTTCAGCTATTAGAATTTTAGACTGAGGATTTAAGGGGGGAGACCTACCTAAATCACTGAAATCGTGTCTCAAACTTTGCACGTGGATTGCGGGAAAACCATAAGTGATAGTAATTCCAAATTTGGCACAAATGAAGTTTATTCAATATACTACAAGGTGATATATGTCATTTTGCAAAAATATTGCCTCGTTCGCGAATCCAAGCCTTCAAAGTCGATTTTCATAAATTTTTTTTATATTGAACCTACAACAACGCTCCATAAATTGACATTGCCCGATTTTGCAAAAAAGAATTTGTTTAAACATTTTTTTAGCAAAAAACAACACAAAAAAATTAAGTTCTTTCACTTTTTTTGTTATAGTTCGATTAATTGTTTTTTTTTTTTTTATTCAAAAACCAAGATGTCAAGTTACAGTAGTGTTATATATTTAGCAAATTTGTATGTACATTTTTTTTGCATACTAAATTCCTGAAGCTGTAGAAGTCCCACCGTTTGCCTCTGCAGAATAAAAAGGAGGTACTTTGAAGGCTTAGATTCGCGAACGAGGCAATATTTTTGCAAAACGACATTTATTGAATAAATTTCATTTGTGCTAAATTTGAGGTTGATATCATTAATGCCCGATTTCAGCCGTTTAGGTAGGTCTCCCCCCTTAAAGAACCGAATCCCAAAGTTTCATAGTAATCCGTTTAGGAATACCTCAAGACCCGGTCGAGAACGGTTTTATGCGTTTAATATTGGTCTTATGCGGCTTATGAGTTTTGAACTGTTCATTTTTATAACCGGATTCCACACTTAAATAACGAATTTTTGAAAACCAAGGGTTTTCGTTGCGTACATGAAAAAATCAATTTGTTTAAAGGTTTGATAGAGAAGAGACATACCTATCGAAATCCGTCAGTCTGGAAGAGTCCCGAAATCCCTTTGCAAATGGATTGCTGTCGATCTTCAATTTGGTTATCTGGAAAACGAGATATTAATCATGCAGGCACTTTAATTTACTGAATGTATAATTAATATGGATGCCACTACGAGATACTGCCCATTTAGCATAATCTATCAATGCGAAACGCAAACGAAAAGAGTGAATGGGAGAGAAAAAGCCTCGTCGCTTTTTTAACGTACCACGGCTTATTTTACAAATTAAAGAAATGCAAATGCTTGTGCACAATAAAATTAATGTATGAACGTTTCCGAGAATTTATGTCTGGGGCAGGTCCCTTTCAATTCTTATAGATCGTGGGCTTCGTTAGCGGTAATTACGATGCTCGTTAAAAGTTTTAACTTGGGTTTTTTTTTGAGTGTATGAGTGAAGCCTTGAGAGAGTTTAAGTATTTGAAAAATTCATTAACTTTTCCGCGTTAAGTTGTCGAGTTGATGGTGCCTGATATTTATCAATCTTGAGTAGGATTTGATGATTCCGGAATTACTAATTTGTTTTTCCTCCAAATTGGATTCTTGTTCTATTGGAAATTCTCTTAGAAAATTCTCTTGCATACCATAGAATTCAGAACATTCAAGATTCCAAAAAAAATCTTGATCTTAAGATTCGACGAATTCTATTGAAGTTTTGCAGATAATTTTGTATTTTGTAGTTTTTAATTCTTCATTTAACGTGTATAATTAACATGATTATAAAATTTTTATTCATATAACAATATCATCATTTTGTAAACGACTGATACAAATTGTAAGTGACAATTTTTCTAAAAATAAAAAAACTTGTAAAATTGAGACTGAAATAATCCCGGATTATGACGAACTAAATTTGATTCATGACACTGCCTACTTCCAGTATGACTGGCCACTATCAAAACCTCTTTTTTGAAATCGAATATTTTTACTACTATGTATGAAAAAAAACTTCCATTTCTTTTATATCATTTATATTATAATAAGGAAGTGGTACTGAAGAAATGTATAAGTTTTTAATTATTACACATGAGTTGTGTGAGGTATTATTTTTTATACTTTTTTATATAAGTTGTTCATTCGACATTATTACTTGAGCAATTTTAGATAATTGTTTGTTTTACTGCAAAATTAGGTATATAATCCATAAGGTGATAAAGGGAATTTTATCATTCTGTATTTTGAATTATAAAATTGATGATTTAATGAGCTTCTTCTTTGAATATTACTTACTAGTTGGTTTTGGTATGCTGTAACTGCGGTGAATATCGCCTCTGGAAATACAAAAGTCTTGTATTCTTCTTTAAGGAGATCCGTGATCTGATGATTGCCACTATTTCGACAGCGTACTAGGTGTATCCTTGGTTGATATCGGTGCATAGAATTAAGCACTATCTGCAAAAGCAACAACAAAATGTACTTTTAGTCATTAAATCCGTATTTATGGAAGATGGAAATGAACTTACATTTTTTTTAGGAAAATGAGATTTTTTTTAAAAACATTTAATCCAGCCTAAAGGTTTCAGAAATTTTTGACGATTTCGATAACTTTTTAGGAGTCTTCATAATATGAAAAAATTTTCAATAATGTACGTATGATTTCCACAGTTTAACAATAATGATAATATGAAAAGTTTTGTCATATTCATTAAATTTTACTTCTGTTCAATGTGAAAAGTGTTTAAATGGTTGAATATTTTGAAAATGTGTAAAAATAACAAGAATGTTAAGTTAGAGCTGCTTCGAATAATTGAGACTGAAGAAATAAACAAAAGAATCTAAATCTTTATTAACTATTTGAAATACAGAACAGTTGCAACTTTTGAAAATATTGAAAACTCTAAAAAACTGTTCATACTGTCATAAACGGAAAAAGTATGATATGTTAAAAAAGTTATCTCAGAATTGCTTTCACATGTTATAATTTTAAAAAAATTCCTAAGTTGCTAAAATTAATTCACTTTAAAAAAGGTACCATCGACTTTCATCATTTTTTGGAACTAATCATAACTGTGAAATCGTGAAAAAATTTTCAAAACTGTTTATAAATTTCAAGGTAGGTAAACAACATTTGAATTGAAATTATTGTCATTAATTTTCAAAACCATCAAAATTACTACAAGCGTCGAAACTGTCTTACGTTCCTCAGTTTTAAACATTTTCTAAAATTGTTGAAACTGTAAAACTATTAGCAACATAAAAAACTGTTGCTACTATTGAAACATTCACGAAATTGTTGAAATCTCAATAACTTATGTTAAAATATGAATTATAAAAACAGTTTAAGAACTCTACTTCGAAAAACTTGTTCAAACTGTCATAATTGTTGAAAGTTACGAAACCTGCAATTTTCAAAACTATTAAAACTGCATGAAAGCTGTATTAACTGTCATACTTATTTATAGCTGTTCAACCGTTACTCGGGTAAATAATTACAAAGACCTTCAGAACTATTTAAAAACTTTCATAGTATGATTGAGAGCATTTAAAATATTTAGAATTTTGAAAAATGTTGAAACTAAGAAATTTGCTTTGTGTTGTTGAATTAATAATATATTTTTGTAGTGTAAAATAACCGCTAAACATAAAAAAGTAATTGATAACACTATTTCAAATTTTATGAAACTTTGAAAATTATCAAAATTTTTGTAGGAAATTCGACTGTGAACAATCTTTCATGTTAAAAAACTATGTTCATAAAGTTCACAACGTTGATATATCACACGAAATTTTTTTTCAGAAATTTACAGAAAATAATGTGAAACCTTGAAAAAATGAATTCGACGAAGCCCCTACAAGGAATTTTCGAAAAATTCAAGAATTCAAAAATTATGAGAATTTTTATTCAAACTCAGAAATTTGAATTCTAAACTTAAAAATGCTCATTCATATTCTGAAATTTCAATTCTGAATTCAGAAATTTTGATTCAAATGCTGAAATTTGAATTCTAAATTCGAAAACTCTTTTTAAAATTGTGAAATTTGAGGTCTAAATTCAAAAATGCTGATTGGAGTTCTAAAATTTCAATTCCAGTTTCGAAAATTCTGATTCAAATCCTAAATTCGAAAATTCACTGAAAAAAATTCAAGAATTCACTGAAAGAAAAAACAAATTAGAAGAATTCACAGTGAAATTTTACTGAATCCTGACAATTCTGATTCATATTCTTAAATTTGAATAATGAACTTAAGAATTCACTGAATTCATTTAAAAAATTCTGACAATTCTGATTCAAATTCTGAAATTTGAATTCTAAATTCAGAAATTCTGCTTCAAATTCTAAAATTTGTATACTTAATTCCAATATTCTTTTTCAAATTCTGAAATTTGAATCCTAAATTCGAAAATTATGATTCAAATTCTAAATTCGAAAATTCACTGAAAAAAATTATATACTAGCGGTTTTGATTCTTATAATAAATAACAAAATTCTAATAACAATTAGAAATTTCTTATAAGAATTTTATTTCTTATAAGGTCGACCTTAATAATTCAAATAAGAAAAAAACTTTTTATAAAAACCAGTAACACTCTTGTAATAAATTCCAAATTTTTTATAAGAAAATATTTATTCCTTGTACATTTCTTATGAACTGGAATATTTATGAAAAAAATTTTTTGTAAATGTTTGCACAAGTAAGAAAATTTTATGAAAAAAGTTTTTATTACAAGAATCTTAAAAATTCGACCTTTTTCTCAAACGACGAATTCCATCGTCGATGATCTACTGGATCGATTTTTAGGGTCTTCGTTGAATTCACTATTTTAAACTTTTAAATTATTGATGGTAAATCTCAGAAAAAAATTCTTGTGTGATTTTTCAACGTTGTAAACTTTGTCAAGATAAAAGACTCTATAAAGAGGAAAACTAGACAAATACAGTAAAAAAGCCATAACTGTGAAGAACAGTTAAATTTTCAAAACTGTCTAAATTTTTTAGAATTTGAAAGACTAAAATGAAGTTCAAAATCTTATTATTTCCGAAAAATTCATAACCGTCAAAATAATACAACTATCACATATACTATCACATATATTATCAATATTGTTTGAAACATCAGAAACCTTAAGAATTAGTTACGTGGTTCAACAATTTTTCAAGACTTACGAAGATTCTAGAAGTGATCAAAACTAAGTAAATCTAACAAAATTTGCAAAAAACTGTCCAAACTGCGGAAACTCCAAAAACCATCCAAAACTAAAAAAAGCTATCAAAAATGAATTTTTTTCAAGGTTGCTACTTTAATTGAATTTTAACTATAAATAAAAAATTTGATAACTTGTAACTTAAAAAATTAATTTATCACTTATAATTAATAAATATTTAACTATAAATATAAAAATGTAATTACATAGGTATAGCAAATTCAATGATATAAATATATTATTGAATTTAAACTATAATAATTTTAACAATAAAAAATACTCATGTTTAAAATCTAGCTCAATCATCTTTTTTCGTCTCTCCTTATTTCTCAATTTTCTTCACCTTCTTTTTCCCTCTCCCTCCCTTTTTTTTCCCGATTACCTTATGCTTTCGCCGATCGCAAAACACCGGTAATTGCGCACGACGCGACGTTCTTTTTCCACTCGAAAAAAAAGGTCCGTGCAAGATTTCACGGCGCGGAGCAACGTTAATTATCGCGGTGCATGTCAGACGGTTGCGTTTCCGATCCGCGCACTCTCGCATTACCATAAATTTGAAATAAACGCGGGAATTTCGAAAAAATCCACAGAAATGACACCCGAGGTAGAAAAATTGCCCCCGAGGTAAACGGATTCGTGCCGACTGCGATAATACGCGTAAAGATGCGAATTACACGAATTATTATGTAAATCAGTGCAATAATACTAGTGACCTTGGATCGTTATTACGATAATTATAACAATCTCGAAGGCTTTGAAGATTTTTTCAGGGTTAATTCGGTCTTACAAAAAAAAAACAATAAAAAAAATTTTCAATTTCTTCGAGAGAGTATTATAGTGATAAAACACTGTCATTGAGGATTTCTTTTGAGGTTTAAAAAAGTCGAGATAAGGTAGGTTGCTAATTTGTAAATAGTTATGCCACTGACGTAACACTATTGGAAGTTTGTAAGAACGTGGGCTTATCGAAAACTAGTTTTGAAATTCCTAAGTACTTTCCGAGAAACTGAAATTTGGAAAAGTCGCTTGAAAAACGCGCACTTAATGCCAAAGTTTATTGGCGTCTCGATCGAGTAGCGAAGGGAAAAAAATGGCCGCGTCGATAACGGCACTAGATGTCTTAATTGAGATTGGCGCTTGGTATGCTAACAAGCTCACCTGTGCCACACCGAGCTCTTATCAACTCGCCGATAAATTCGATAATTAACAAAGTGAACAGGAACATTACTGTCACCTTCGTGTAACAGGTATTTAAACAGGTGTAAAAGCAAATACTCCCATTAGCTACGGCATAGAAAAAATTCCTAATCCGTTGAAACGTCAGCGATCCACTGAGATTACGCAGTTTATCGTTGAGATTATATATTCATCGGTCGTTGAAAAAAGCTGCGAACAGGGACGGATGGAGGTATTTATTTGATGGGTATGATAATAAGTATTATAGAATTGAAAGAGTCTAGAGTTCAATTTTAAACGAAGAAAAGGAAATTAAAGGATTCCGTGCTGTAGGATTCGAAGTTTTGATGTTTTTTTTTTTTTTTGAATTTGTGATGTTGTAGTACTTTGTTGTGGAATTTTCAAATCCGGGATGTTCAGTTCTATAAATTGAATGAAAGAATCTGAAGTGTTATAAGTATTGTATTAAAGGTTTTTTTTTTATTTTGAATTCAAAGCTTGCAATTCTACAATATTATCTCTTAGGTTTAAAAATTTCAGGCTTGGAAATCCTGGGACACAGTGCTACAGAATCATATATTCTGAATTAGAAAATTCAAACAATCTCCAAAAATTATTAAGAAAATACAATTCTTAAATTTTGTTATTTGAATCCAAGGTTTTAATTTCTATGTTCATAAATTTGTGATTCTGTGGTATTTTTTTAGAAAATTTTTAAGTCCAGAATTACCAATGTCGCTACATAGAATTCTAGTGGGGTAGACCGGGGCATTTCGGGACACGGGGCATTTCGGGACAGTGCAAATAAGTAACAAATGCAACATTGGAAACATTCCAAAAAATTATCTCATGTTGCTCACTAGGCAACTACTTTACCGACGGAGTTTAGTCTATTATGTGTGGAGGAGTGAATGTGTTTTCTGACACGAAAACGTAAGATTTGAGTTGTGACATTTTCGCGTTTGTTTTTCACCAGGAACTGTGGAACACAGAATATAACAAATATCCTTATTTAAACTGTAGTTTTTCGGTTGAGTCTGTATAGAACGAAAACCCACAAAATTCGTGCCGGGGCATTTAGGTACGCACATGTCCGGGGTATTTCGGGACAATTGCGTTTTCCAATGTGAGATGAATTACAACTGAATATTATTTTGTCAGGAACGTGGTGCGCAACTATAAGCGGAAAAAAGATGCAGTGTCAACTGAGCAAATGAAATCGGCAGTAGCAGCAGTAAAAAATGAGGGCTTGTCAATCAGAGTAGCGGCTGAAACGTACAAAGTGCCTCGTTCATCTTTACATCGATTCGTCCAAGCTACGACGGATGATTTTTTAACTTTTGTGCAATAATTGAAGTCAATAAAATATTGAACACAAAATATGCCTTGAAAACATATTTCTCAATTTTAATGACATTTTTTCTGC
>JAPYZL010129561.1:0-11753 GCA_030522825.1 Platygaster orseoliae
TCTCTCAGAGTATACGATTTGTATACTTTCGTTATTTACATAAAGTATACGAGAGTATACGATTTGGCACTGAGGTATACTTTTTCGTATACTCGCGTAAACAGAGTATACCATCTGTATACTCAAATTTACTTGACTTTTTCACCTGGGGACTTACAATTCAAATATTATTTTTATATTAGGAATGATTTTTTTAATTATGATGAATCTTTCTAATTGAATATGAATTCGTGCCTTGATTTTGTTGCATTTTTAAATAAGATGAAAAATTTAGTTTTGCGAGTATTTTACAGGAGTGTCTTCATACAATTTTTTTCTATCTTTTTCTGTAAAAATCGTATCGTTCGTTTACGTTGCATTTCAGAATGCGATTTTCTGGTTTTCAAAATCTCAGTGGTTTTAATGATTTCATTAAATTTTTTAGGAAACATTATTTTCATTGATTTCCGGTACTTTTGGCTTTTGGGGTATTTTTGTAAGAATAATACAATATGAACACTTGTACAGTGTTTTTATGGGTTTTACTTGGGTTTATAGAATTGGATGCTCTTGGAATAAACGTTCTTCAATTTTCAAAGTTTGTACAGATTGTCTAAAAAATTATATTACATTTTAAAAAATGCTCCAACATTCTTGTATTTTTTGTATCTCTCATTATTTTCGGTGTTTATTAAGTTTTGTTGCTTGTTCTAGAATTTTGAATTTCATAGACATTTAGTATTTTCATATTTCATGTACTCTTATAACTTCATAGATTTTTTGATAGATATTATAAAAATTATTGGAAAAGAAACTTCTTGTATTGATATCAATTCAAATTTTTCGCAAGAAGAAAATCATGAAAATTTAGTGTAAAAGGAGTTTAAAGTCTATTGAATATTCTGCAGCGTTCATTTTCGAAACCTTATACGGACTATGTCAGTATGATATTTTGAAAGTCGAAAAGTAAAAAAATAGGAATGAAATCGATGTTGGAAACCACTGACCTACACGGAGAGAAATGGTTTGGTGACAGCAACCATTGATTTAGTAAAATATGGACCCACCAAAGTTTTGGGTAGTACAACCTAAACTTTGGTTATGATAACCAAAGTGTTTTGGTTGTAGTACCCAAAACTTTGGAGGGTCCATATTTTACTAAATCAATGGTTGTTGTCACCAAACCATTTCTCTCCGTGTACATACTTAATCTTTGAGAAAATAAAAAAAACGACGAAAACTGTCACCAAAACTTTTTTTTCACACGAAAAAAGCTTAAGATATCATTAAATTTCGCAAAAAAAATCTATACGCAAATTCTAATATATTAGAAAGAAATATCGATATTGTGATATACTGAATCGCAACGCCCATATTTAGTTTGAACCTCCTAAAGTTTGTCTGTGAAAGGTTGTTTAAAGTTTACAAAACTAACAGACAAATTAAACTCGTCTTTTAATTTGCAGACCATCATGTTCATTACAAAATTCACCATCTTCTCCACCCTGTTACCATAAACCAAATAACCATGAATTACGTTGAATTATTTGCATAGAACCTGCACATTTGCGCATATTTGTCGGATTATGAAACGAATAGTCTGGGGGTGATAAATAGCGGCGCCGTATAAGCCGTATGGAAGCGGCTCTTAATGCAAAAGAACGTTGATTCTTGGACACCATATACATAGGAGAGCGGCTCTCGTATCTACGGGGGCATACCCTTTGCGCATCGTGCGCCGAGAATTTCTGACAAGCGCAATACGCCGTTCCATACGGCGCTCACACCGACTTTTATACGGTTCCACCAGCCCGAGAAGAGGCTTTCCTTTCCGCATAACCAAGGTGCAGCCAGCCATTCATCGCGAGAACTTCGCGAGAAAATGTGATAAATCGCTGTAATAAGCAGCTGCATTTCGAAAAAATTCCGCTTTTCTTTGTTCCTTGTGTTTTTTATCTTGAATTTTGATTTATCACCAAAATTTCATACAGCTGAACAGAGTTTTCGAGAAGTAAACTCGAAAATTGTCAGAAATATAATTAAGAGGAAAAAATTTAGTTATTTTCATAATATTGTTTTGTGATGTAGAAACAGTCTGAAATATTGTACTTTTTCACGGGATAAAAACCGGAGTATCATTTTAGATTCTAGAGTACCCTGAGTTGCCATACCGAGTCAAGTATGTGTTTTGAAAAAAAAAAAAAAAAAAAAAAAAGAGACCCAAAAATCCCAAAAAAAAAAAAAAAAAGATAATTTAAAAAAAGAGAAAGCCAACCTACTTAAATATAAAAAACTTTTATGTTTACGGAAGTGAATTTTTTTTAGTTTCACCACATAGATATAAGATCCTCTGTATCAGTATAGTAAAAAGTGTAATATACGTAGAACAATTTGCAATTAATTGATTTTAAGTATTTTCAAACTATATAGTAAAAACTGGCGTATGTAATGTAATTTGTGCTACATAACAATTTTTACTATACGATAACTGTAATAAGTGAACTAAAAATTACGCAGTTTGCAATAATATTGTAAAACCTCCAATATTGTTGCGAAACTTACGATATTCTAGTACTTTTTACTATATACAAATACGAAAGTACTAGATTTTTTTTCAGTACGGGATCATGAAGGGTAGTCATTTCGAATTACAATTTTAAGGTATTGAACTTGGTCGCTAAACGTTTAAATAAAAAATTCGACGTAGTTTGGAAGGACAACGTCATTTTATTGTTTATTTCACATTGTGACAAATCGATGAGTCACATCAATAGTTACCTGTATGGATAAAATTTTATGAGATATTAAAGTATTTGTGAATAAAAAGCTTCAAATTTCTGAAATATCAGTATTTGGGTATCGTATCGATGGCCAAACATTCCTTCCGCGAAAAAACTAAATTTTTGAATTCTCGGAGTTGTGAATAAGAAATGTGGTTTCGAAAGGCTTTTAATGAACGGGATTGCAAAACCCGCATTCGTCTTGCGAACTTCACATTCATAAAAACAACTCTTTCTGCATACGTTAAGAAATGTACAACTTATGCTAGCTCAGAATGAAATTTGAGTAAATGCAAGACAAGAAAAATATAAACATCTGAATTGTTTTCTT
This sequence comes from Platygaster orseoliae, assembly GCA_030522825.1. Lineage (NCBI taxonomy): Eukaryota > Metazoa > Arthropoda > Insecta > Hymenoptera > Platygastridae > Platygaster > Platygaster orseoliae. The sequence continues at coordinate 3,091 of JAPYZL010129561.1, forward strand.
GATTCACACTGCGACATCTTGTTCCCTCCAATAATATAGAAAAGGAAAACTAGTTTTTTTCCAAAAATTACTAAAATGTTATGAATTTCCAAGTCCATATTAAATATTCCACGAAGAATACTCATATATTCACTTCTTTTGAATCAGCAAACCGCAGTCCGAAAAACCGCGAACTAAAAATAAAAAAAAAGAATTGCAACGACAAATAACGACGTCTGGGATATTTCGATTTCGAAAATGGCCCAGGAAAGAGTAGTAATTACCGGTGGCCGCTACCTGCCAGCCCGAAATAGGCCCTCCCGAACAGCATTTAATTTCGCGTCGCGTCCTCTACTAGTCTCCCAACTTCCCCCACCCCTCCTACAGAACACCCCCTCCCCTTTCCCCGTGACTCCCGACAACCGCTGCTTGCGAATAAATCTGCAACGCGCGCAGGACTTAAAGTCGGGCCCCGAGGTCATATATCTTCTCTCCTTCTCCTCGGGCCCAGGCCTATACTTAATATTATTTGCTACTCCTGGGGAGAAAAGGGTTGTCAGGCCGGCGGATCGACCACAAATTACTTAAATAATTAAAAAGTTCGACCTCGCCCGTGGGAAGCGAAAGCTTGGCGAGATAAGGACATGCTTTTCGAGTTGAGGGGAAAGGATTAGAAAGTAGTGAAAGGACCGAATTTTTGGTTTGGAAGGGCGAAATCGTTTGGTGGAGATAGGATCGTTTGTTTTGGGTTCAGACAGGTTACTTTTTAAAGGATAGAGTACTAAGGGTGGCGGAAAATTTTTGTTTTTCGTGAAGAACAATGATGCCACTTGAGGGGTTAGATCATTGTTGCGGTCGTGTTCTTAGCGTTAATTTTAGGAGTGTTTGCACTACTGAATATTTATACGATATCGATAGTTTTTTTCACATTTATTTTGACTTTATATTTCAGTTCTTTTCCACATTAATGTTCGCAATTTAAAAAGAAAATTATCAAGTTTATACATACGTATCAAAAAATGATCTGGTACCAAAATAAATAATATTCCCATTTTCTTCATCGTATTGGTTATCGGCTGACGTGGTCGTTTTCTCACAAGTATATTTGATAATTTCTTCTTGTAATAATCATCTAAGCTCTTTAGACTAGATCTGCCATTTGTACTGCATAAAAAAACCTTTCTCTACATGTAAATTTTCTAGATTTTATCTTATCTTTCGTTTTTCGATTGTCGTAGCGATCAAATATAAAAAATACGACTTATAGTAAAAAGTAGTCTGGAGAAATTTAAAGTGCTCGGGTTATGACACTAAATATAAATTAACGAGAAATCGGACGGGTATTATAATTTTTTACAGAATTCTAGAGAGTTCAAAGAATTTTTCAAGTAATGAATAAAAATCGATATCTTCAAAATTGAATATTTCCCTGAATATATTCATCATCCTTTCTATGCACAACATTTCAGTCATTCATTCCGACCATTATCATAATAAAGATGTTAAAGAAATATATTGTAAGAGGTTACTATCGTAAATCAAATTTTCTATAACATGAATTTGGTTTAAACAAGAAAAGATCAGTTTATACAGAAAAAAATTTACAATGTAGTCAGCAAAGTAGAGTGCATGTATGATGCTTGTAGAAGGAATGACATAGAACAGTTGAAACGGCGTTTTTTACAGAAGAAGATGGAAAAATACTAGAAAAATATTATTGAAACTGTGGGTAAATATTCTGTGATCAGTACACACAGAATAAATATTAGTTACTTTAATGTTTTTGATAAAGCAGCGAATTATAAAAAAGCTTAGTTTCGGAAATGATCATCATAAAGACAGAAAAAGCTTTAAACTAACAGAGGAAAATGAAAAAAAAAAGAAAACGTAAATCATTCAAATTTTATCAATAATAGGAATTATTCCCTTTTACATTTCTGGTTTTTTACTTTTAAATGTTTTCAATTATTTAAAAATTTCTAAATTGATAAATTATTTCTGGACTTGAATTGGACTCAAATTTGAATATAATTTTACTTTTTATATCATCAATTTATTCAAAACTTTTTACTCTTTTAATGAAAAATTTGTTCAGTTCAATAGAAAGGGAGTACCTAAATTTTTAAAGGGTAAATTTTTTAAATCATACGAAATGAAGTAATACAGTTTTATAAATAAACTATTATTTTATTTGCTGTATTATAGTATGTAGTTGAAAAATTTAATTTATCGTTACGTTCGTGACTTGAACTAGAGCTCTCTGATAATTATTAAAGTATAAATATTACGGTGTGTCTTAGTTTTTTCAGTTTTATTGTATTGAAAGTTTCGTCTTTAAGAATATTGAATTGAATAATTACCTTTTAATTCAAGTCAGTGAAAAACATAATTGAAAATCGTCTTGCGAAAATCTGATCATTTGGGATATCATAACAGAAAAGGTGCCCAAATTTTGTTGATTTTCAAAATGTTCGAATACAGTTTCACAAAGACGACGAATAGGTTAAAAAATAAAATGATCGGCTTCACAAATGGGACGTGCCATTTCAAAATGAAAGCATTTTTTTCTTCCGAGTGCACGCGAATTATGAGGACTCTCGGAGATTACGAGATTTTGCCTCGTTATGGGAGAAACCGAGCCTTCTGTATATTTATACGTCGAAGGGAAACCGGTCGATCCAAAGGCCGATTTTGCGGGGAGATTTTTTTTGCTCGCGCTGCTGTACCGTTCCTCGGCGGGATTTTCTGGATTCGCGTAAATTAATGGGTAAAGGGAATGGGGCGGTAGGGGGGTAGGGGGGGGGGTTGATACAGTTTTGTGGCCGAGGCCGACGCGTTCGTTGCCTCGGTGTAGGAAATTTTTTGTGCACTGACTCGAGAAGTTTCGGATAATTGAGTTCTTCGGTTTTTTAGGGCCGTGCTGTGATTGGAAATTCAGTCCGATGGAAAATATGCGTTCAAGTTTCGAGGGGTAATTGCTTCAAGATTCGATTAAAGGAATTGCAGAAATGCTGGAGTTACAAGTTTTTTTTTATGTGAAAAAAGTTTTTTCGTATGAACGATTCCCGTTTTCGGTATATGGAAGGAAAGAATTTGAATATTCCGAAATTTGGAGTTTGAGGATCATTGACTCTGATATTAGATTGTTTTGTAATAACTAATTTATTTTTTAGATAAATTCAGTATAAAATTTATGATGAGTGTACTACTATAGATATCATTGTTAGTCTTCCACTTTGAAAAGTACATTTGATTAATGTTTATAAAATTTTTACTTTTGGACTTGATACGGAACTAGACTATTTACAATAAATGAATATTTTGTTTGCTTACACATCGGATATAGTTAAATATTAGTCAGTTAATAAAAATATTATATTTATCTCAAAACTTCTGCTGCATATGTGATTTTCGAATCTACTCATTCAAAAAACGTCTCAACCTTATCATGAAATTCATCACCTCAAATCATTGAATTCTTTTTATGTGATGTAGACTAATTTTTCCTCATGTCTCGAATCTGCTGTTATTCGGAAAATTTTTTGTTGCAATGACGAACTGCACTCTATTTTTATATAACACTTTTGGAATGATTTTGTGTCTTAAGCTTCATGTCTTTAACAATTGCTCGCTGTGTTCTGTGCACTGACAAAGTAGTCTTGTTCAGAACCTTCCCATGAAATTACTCTTCTTTCACCAACTTGAATCAATCTCTTGGATCTTTTTTGCTGTATATCGGAGGCAGCAAGTTTTCTAAAATAAATTTTATAATAAAATAATTGCTACAAGCAATATTGGTGTGAAGAACCTATTTTAGAATAAAATATATAATTTCAAGCAATGAATCTTGAAAGTTTTAAAAAATTAAGAGTTTTTGGTAAATGAATAGGAATTTTGAATTTCTATTTTTAAATAATGATTCAAAGTTGAAAAAAAACCTTGTAAATAATAATAACCATTTGTTAGCTTGTTATTCTTGATTCTCTAAGAAATCTCTACCAAAATAAGATAGTAATTTTTCCTTTTTCTCAAATTGTAAATTGTGATTTTTATAAAAACTAGTTTTAAGAATTATCATTTAAAAACGCTGCATACAATATTATAACTTAGCTTTTTCCCAAGAGCAAATATTCATCTTTAAATCAAGCTATTACATAAATTTCAAAAACATTAAATAACACTTACAGTATTGCATAAAAACTTATTAACGGGCAGAAGATTTATTTGTTTAAATTATAATTATATATGTAAAACATTCGGCCATATTTCTAAATAAATGAATAATATAGCATTTTTCGGTTTTTCGTGAATAAACTGATGTTTTTTTGCAAACAGTTTCTATGATTTCTTAATTCAATAATTTTTTTTGTTCAAAATTTTTTTCCAAAGTCGAAAAACTTTTGAATTTTTTTAATCGTAAGCAAAAAAAAAAATGATATTATGAAATAGTATTATAAAGAGTTATTGTTAGTTTATTTTGATTAAGAAATTCAACAATTCTGATTAGGAAATTCGTAACCTTTGAAATTCATTTCAATAAACTAAGTGCAATATTTTGCCATCATTTTATTGATAGCAAAATTCTCGGCCATTTTCCTAAAATATATATATCATGATTTCTTTGTAAATAACTCGACGCTTTTTTGAATTATTTTCAAATAATACAGTAGTTTTTGGTAGATATTTTTTCTACCCTGGTTATAAAATTTACAAAAGAATATCAATTCCTGGAATAACAGTGGAAGTTGACGTAGTTTTTCCGTAGCAAAGTATATATTTTGGCCGTTACTTGCTCCGTGGAACGACTTCATGTTTATGCATCGGACACGGTAGCTCTTTGTGAAGTTCGTTACCATTATGCGCAATTAGCCCTCGGGCGGCTCGCGCGCGGCTCGATTAGCGGGCCGAGAAAACGCGCTCTCCGACAATGACGAATGTCGCGTCATTACGTACGGGAGAACCGCGGTGCCACCGCCATCATCGCTCAGATGGGGAAGTCAGCGACGACGTGGTAGCTTTTTTCAGTTTTTTACAGCTTTTTTACGGCGCCGATCCTGTTCCCGGTAGCAAAAGTCGCGGGAATATACAGAGATTAACAAAAAGTCACTAGAATACGTTGAATATAAGAAAAGTGACGGATTGACGAAATGCAAAAAAAACTGGGGTAAGTGAAATAAAATTTTTTACGGCATCTGTGAAAAGTAAAAGACAAATATGCAAATACATGAAAATAAGACAATTAACCAACAGAAAACAGGTGATACTAACATTAAAAATGAAAAATAAAAAATTACGCATTATCAGTATTTATTATTGCATCATTAAAATGAATAAATGTAAAGCTGATAACGGTGAAACTTCGATTTGAAATTTAGACGTGAATTTTGTCTTTTTTGTTTTCATAATTTTTATCGGCTTTGTTTTGTTGAATAATTGGTATTTTTTCATTTACTTGTATTACGTTGTTTTTTTTGCTTCTTTCGCAAGTTTTAAGACTTACTGCAGTTTTATGATTTTAACAATAAAAAAAGCGAATATGATAAGACATGCTTTATAAAAAAAAAGCAATAATTAGTAGAAACATAGAATAAATAATAGTCACATGAAATGAAAAGTTAGAATAGAGGAAAAATAAGAACATAGAACAAATTCAAATATTACCTAATATTTATTCCATGTTCATTGTTTGAATCCGATTGAACAGAACACAAAAACCTGCAAAACTTTCGTAGACATTTGTTTAAATTTTTAAAGCAAAGATGAAAATTTTAATAATATAATAATAATACTCTAGAAATTCGTTCTCAACCTTGCTGTGAAAGTTGAGTGAAAGCATAATTGTTCATTTTTGTTTCATGTTAATTCCATGCATTTACTGCAATATCTCATTAGTTTTTTTAAGTACTGTTTTTCTATTACAATTTATTAGCAGTATTTCTTTGCAGATGAGTGAAGTTTTAATCAACTTCTCAAATGTTGATAACAAATTTTTTTTATCTCATACATTTCAATTAAGTTCCTTTATTTATTTTATTATAATTCGCATACTTTCCTAACTTATTCAAGCAATTTCAACTTTTTTGTACATTTTTTTGTATGACTGTGGAGTTTTTTTCTTCTGTTTTACAAAGATTTTTTCAACTATACGGTATAATTATGTTTTACATATAATTTTACAGCTCACTGTAGTCGTTCGTCTATTTGGGTAGTTTAATTTTATTATTATAAATTAAAATTAGATAACGTTCTGTAATCCCATATATTTTACTCTTGTTTTGGTCAATATTTATGACCAATTATTTATTTTCGTATTTTTTCGAACCCATTTAAAATTTCTCGAAGTTTCCCGTAGGAAAAAGTTCCATAGAATTTCCATTGAAGTTCAATGGAAAGTGAATGGAAAATTTATTTCCATTGATTTTCCATGAACTTTCCATAGATGGGTCTGAATAAAAATGTTTTTTCTATAGAGCTGATGAATGGAAAAATTTTTCTATACGTTTTCCCTTCGTGGGTCTGAAGGGAAATTTTTTTCTATAGAGCTGATGAATGGAAAAATTTTTCCATACGTTTTCCATTCGTAAGTCCGAATGAGAATTTTTTTCGTTGAGCTGATGAATGGAAAAAATTTTCCATACGTTTTCCATTGATAAGTCTGAAAGGTAATTTTTTCCATCAAGCTGATAAATGGAAAAAATTTTTCCATTATTTTCTTATCAATTGAAACGAAAGGAAAATTTTTTTTTCCATTGAAGTGATTCATGAGAGAAATTTTATACATATTTTTGGGATGGAATCTTATGGAAATGCAATGGAAATCCTATGGAAAGTGAATTGAAATTGTGTGTGGATGAATAGAAATGTAATGGAAATTCAATCGATATCCTATGGAAAGTGGATGGAAATTGTATGTGAATGAATGGAAATCTTATAGAAACGTAATGGAAATCCTATGGAAAGTGAATGGAAATTGTGTGTGCATCAATGGAAATGTAATGGAAATTCAATGGAAATCCTATGGAAAGTGAATGGAAATTGTGTGTGCATGAATGGAAACGTAATGAAAATTCAATAGATATCCTATGGAAAGTGGATGGGAATTGTATGTGAATGAATGGAAATCTTATGGAAACGCAATGGAAATCTTGTGGAAAGTGAATGGAAATTGTGTGTGCATAAATGGAAATTCAATGGAAATCCTATGGAAAGTTGATGGAAATTGTGTGTGAATGAATGGAAATCTTATGGAAATCCTATGGAAAGTGAATGGAAATCTTATGGAAATGCAATGGAAATCCTATGGAAAGTGAATGGAAATCTTATGGAAATGCAATGGAAATTCTATGGAAAGTGAATGGATATTGTGTGTGCATGAATGAAAATGTATTGGAAATTCAATGGAAATCCTATGGAAAGTGGATGGAAATTGTATGTGAATGAATGGAAATCTCATGGAAATGCAATGGAAATCCTATGGACAGTAAATGGGTATTGTGTGTGCATTAGGGTGATTCAAAAAAACACTTTGTTCGAATTTGAACCGGCACTGGCCTGAATAATAAAAGTTACGTCGTAACTAAGAAATGAAGACCAAAAAAGTTGAAAGCAAAAAATATTTAGAGGTCACTACCAGCGATTTTAGTATTTTTGCAGCTCCGCGTCACAAAAATAGCACTGGAAACAAAAAAATCGATAACTTCTTGATTTTTCACTCAAATTGCATGAAAATTGGAGAGCTTCATTGGTATTTAACACTTTTTGAGAAAATGTATTCAAATAAAAAAAAATAAAAAATTTTTTTTTTTTAAGTATCTCTCCGAACGAGAGCGTCATCTTATCTAACGAGTAGCTAGTCAAATAGACCTTCGACGATTTCGAAAAAAAAAATTTTTTAAATGAGTATAAAACATTTTAATATACGTAAAAAGTGCCCAAAGAAACGTTTCATGTTCTATATCGGTTTTTATGATAAGTTCAGCATAAACATGGCTTGGTATTCCCAGGTTTGAATTTTTTTTCTATATTTTGATGTGTGAACTATAACCGAAAATCGTTTAGATTCGAGAAAATTGATGTAACTTTATTATTTGCGATCAGGCGCGTACCCAGAAAAATTTTTCGGGGGGGGGGAGGGGGTTCAGTATGAATTTTACCTGTTACCATGAACTTGATTGAAAGTCAATATGCTACATCCCAGGTCAGATTTACACCCCCCATCACAGATATCATTGTAATATTTTTTTTTTTTTTTCAATACAAACAAATCGATACGTGTTTATTGATTAAGTGGAAAAAACATTTTTCACGACTGTGCTATTTTTCAAAGATTAAAAAGACGCCGATTTTAACGTGTAAGTAGCATTTTTGAGCGCCTAAAACTCGATAACGCCTAATTTGAGACAAAATTATAATGAGTAAAGAAATTTTACTTACATATGGATCTTTTTACCTGTCGAAAACAAAAATTGTTTAAACATTTTTTACTTAACAAAAGTTGAAAGTTGTTAAACAAAGTGATATATCTCAAATGTATTAGAAAAAAATATCGATTTTTTTTCACAGTTTGATTCGCTAGAAATTATAAAATAAAAAAAAATTTTAGTTTCGAGTGGCTTTCAAAGTGTTTTAGTCAAAGTTTTTATTGGGAGAAATAATTGGAATAATAGAATTAGGCTAACGTTATT
>JAPYZL010129562.1:0-25710 GCA_030522825.1 Platygaster orseoliae
ATTCAAAACCTCAAAAATGTTTTTTTGCCGGAAAAAAATGGATGAAAATAGCGGATTTACGAGTAACGCATTATTTAATATTAAAAATTGTAATTAATCAAAAACGCGAACCAAACCAGCAAAAACCTTTGGGGGATGGTTTATTGATACCTTCAGCTACATGATTCTGCAAAAACTTCCTTGCCATGTTTTTTTTTGTCGGACTGTGTGATTTAAAACCTAAAAATAGCGAATTCAGCAAAGCCTCTAAAAATCGTCGAAAAACACAGTTCATTCAATCATCGACGATAAAATTCGTCGTTTTAAAAAAAGAAACTTTTCTGATAAAATTTTATTTACTGTAAAAACGTTTCCAAAAAATTTTTTTCATAAAAATTCCAGTTCGTAAGAAGTTTGCGAAGCTTGAATATTTACTCATAAAAAATTTGAAATTTCATATAAAAGTGTCACTGGTTTTTATGAAAAGTTTTTTTCTTATTTGAATTTTTCAAGATCGAACTCATAAGAAATAAAATTTTTATAAGAAATTTCTAATTGTTATAAGAATTTAGCCATTTCTTATAAGAATCAAAATCACTAGTGTATAAACATGTTTAGAAAATTCCTTGTTAAGGGCTTCATCAAATTCGTTTTTTTAAGGTTTTACATTATTTTTGGTAAATCTCAGAAAAAAACTTTCTTATGATTTATCAACGTTGTGAACTTTTGAACATAATGGATAATATTATTCTTTCAAAAATACTGTGTTATATGACAGAATAAGAATGATGTACACGTTTTTATTTCCTACTCTAAATTCATTTCAAATATCTCATTAAAAGATCTTCAAAAATGAACCGAGACAGAATGGACAGGCATGAAGATCGTCTCAGAAGAGAACATTCACCGTATTATAAAAAACGTAGCTCAGATGGCCATAAAAGCAGCAGTCGACGCAACGAGTCTGAAGAAAGAAAATCCAGATCCAAACACAGTAGCCATAAATCCTCGAGGTATGGCAAAAATGGTAGACACAAATCATCCAAGCGCCACAAAAGTAAGGATAAACACAAAAAAAGCAAAAAACATCAGTCATCGTCTTCTGACTCTGACTCGTCATCGTCTGATTCTTCTTCTTCCTCATCGTCATCTGCGAATTCTGTAAAATTACTCCAAAAACTCGAGAAACAAAGAATGAAACAAATCGAAGAACGTAAACGACAAAAAGAGTTAATGAAAGCAACAGAAACTGCAGAAGAAAAAAGATTGCGCAGATTGAAAAAGAAAGAGAACAAAGAGCGGAAGCGAAAAGAAAGGATGGGATGGGATAGCGATTATCTTCATTATACCAACACTGATAATCCTTTTGGAGATGGAAATTTGCTAACTACTTTTGTGTGGTCCAAAAAACTGGAGAAAGAGGGTTTACTTGGAGCTAGTCGAGAAGAACTGGAAATGCGAAATCGTAACAAACAAGAAGAAAACAAGAGGGAATTGGAGAAGGTAAATATAGCCACTTATTTTACAAATTACAGTTGAAAAATGCAATATCTTTGAATTGTTCACCCACGATTTTCATCTTCAGGTTAAAAAAAGAAGACAAGAGCGTGAATTGGAGCGACAGAGAAGGGAAGAAGAAATGAGTCTTTTGCAACGGGGTAAGGAAGCAGCACAGTTAGAGCAATGGAGTCGACAAGAAGACCAGTTCCATCTGGAGCAAGCTCGTCTGAGGTCGAAGATTCGAATTCAGGACGGTCGTGCAAAGCCAATTGACCTTTTAGCGAAATACATTGGCGCCGAGGAAGAAGTGGATGCCATTGAGATGCATGAACCCTACACTTACCTTAACAACCTTAACATTAAAGATCTGGATGATCTCCTAGAAGACATCGAAGTGTACAAGGAACTCGAGCGAGGGAAAAACTTGGACTACTGGAACGACATCACCGTCATCGTCCAGGACAGCCTCCACAAGCTTAGGAAAGACCAGAGAACGGAGTATCAGGTAGCCTTTTTTTGAGAGAATAGATTTTTGTCCTGGAGTCCAGATGATGAAACTAGTTTTTTTATATACTAACTAATCATTCTGGGGTCTTACAGGTAGCAATTGGCAGACGAGGAGGAATCCACGAATCTGTAGAAAAAGATGTTACTTCGGTATTTAAAGGAAAAACTGCGGCACAGCTCGACGAGCTTCAAAAACGAATCGAGGGCAAAATTGGGGGCAGCCAACAAGAGGGCTTGGACATCGGCTACTGGGAGAGTCTTTTGTCCCAGTTGAAGGCGCACGTGGCCAAGGCTCGACTCAAAGATCGACATCAAGAGAACCTGAAGAAAAAGCTTCAGGTTCTTAGGGCTGAGCAAGGCGTGGCAAAAGTTGAGGGCAAAGATAGCGTTTTGGAAGCGATGCCTTCGACCAGTGCAGAAGTCAAAAAGACAAATCTAGAAGACGATGAAGGTAATGATAAATGAATAGATATAAAAAACGAAGGTGTAATTTCAGAAAAAAGTATTTACCAAAAAATTTACGAATTCCAGCAGCTCTCAAACTCCCGGATGACGAAAATGACGATGATGACGAAGACGCGGAACCCGAGAACCAGGGTCATGACGAAGCACTTTTGGCCGAGTCTTTTGATCAGTACGCGAGCGGTGGTTACTCGCCGAAATACGTTTTTCAGTCGGCTTTGGAACCTGGAACAATCCTCACTCTCGAGGAAGACGACAATCGCCGCCTTGAGTTTGCTCGGGAACAAGTACTGAGAACAGGGAACAAAGTGCAAAATATTTTGACGGCAGAAGAGCAATCCCTTCGGCGAAAAGCTCAAACCAACATGGGCGACGACGACGCAGAAGCGGAATTCAGCGTGGAAACATCGTTGGAGGCTCAAATATATCTCTGGTCAGACAAATACAGGCCGAGAAAACCTCGATATTTCAATCGAGTACACACTGGCTTCGAGTGGAATAAATACAATCAAACGCATTATGATATGGACAATCCGCCACCGAAAATTGTCCAGGGGTACAAATTCAACATCTTTTACCCTGATCTGATCGACAAGAATACTACACCAGAGTATCAGTTGACTTCTTGTAAGGAGAACAGGGATTTCGCGATTTTGAAATTCCATGCTGGGCCACCGTATGAAGACATCGCTTTTAAAATTGTGAATAGGGAGTGGGAATATTCATACAAGAGAGGGTTCCGGTGCCAATTTCATAATAATATTTTTCAGTTATGGTTCCATTTCAAGAGGTACAGGTATAGGAGATGAAAGGCAAGTGTTTGGATGTTGTTTGGGGTAATTTTTGAATTATTGTTAATGTGTGATGTCGAAAGATATGTTGGTACCTTTATTTTGTTGTAAATAAAAAATGATACCTTTTGAAAATTTCCGGTGGTCATTGATTTTCAATTTTTTTTCTTGGTTTTATAGAGGGATTTTCATGAATGATGTTAGTGAATTTATCATCTCGGTAAATTACACTGTGCGCCAAAATTTAACTTTGGTCAACGGGATGAGTGCTCATTATCAAAAATCGATTGTATATGATCCTTGAAACATCCTTAACAAAGCATTTTGCAAAGTTAGCTCTTGTTTAAAAGTTTTTAAATTTTTGTCCGTCTTATTTTCCACAATAATGATCCGATTTTTATAAAACAAAAAACCAGATTCACATTTTCGATGCCAATAAATTGTTTCCCGTTATCAGTTTTTTGAAAAACCTCTTTTGTCGCAAAATTCACTTTTCGTCAAAAACCCATTATCTTTTTTCGGGAAAAGTGAATTACCAATACGGTAATTTTTCCCGCTCGTCGAAAATTACCAGTTGACTGGTAAAAGTGCCAACCTGCATCTGACAATTTCACTGGATTCTACTAGTAATTTTTCTGGTTTTATCAGGGTCCCAAAATTATTCAGGCTGGACGTAGTAATTTTACAAACAGATTTTTCACTGTAATAAAGAATCATAAAAAAATCAGGAATAAGAGTATAAAAAAGAAAAAAAAAACAATTATCAATTATAATATTAAATATCGTTTGACCACATGATACAATCACACAAAAGTACATTTTTTAAATTAATTTTTATTCAAAACATCGGTTCAGTTTTTATAATACAAGATTTTTACAATGTGGAATAGACGTTGATTGACTTTAAAGAAAAAAATACAATAACCATTTGTTAACAAAACTAATACTCTAACTAATCAACTTTGACATAATTACTCCTTGTTGAAGTCCTAACAACTGTTACACTTAAAATTGAATAACATGCTTTTGGAATTATAAATAGCTTCAATTAATGTTAACTTGAGGAACTTTTGTCTTCTTCCATTGTCACATGGTACTCTTTGATAGAGTTAATTTCTATTTGTTGTTCCTTCATTGCTTTCTGAAAATTAAATACTTTGTTGAATTGGGTGATAATGGATTCAGTTTTTATCAATTTTTTGTTTATTGCATGGTTAGTCCAAAATTTGATGACATTTATTTAAGAAAATTTAAATTTGAAATTTTTAGTTTATATTGGAAAATCAAATTTATGCAGTTCAGAAATTTACATCTGGTGAAAAAAAGATGTAGTTCTAGAACTTGAATTTTTATTTTTCAATTTAATACCAATGTGTTAAAAGATTGAGTGATTTGAGTATTGAAAATACAATTATAAAAATTTTCAAATCAACTTAAAGGCAAAAATTGGACAACTCGAAAATTTCACAAAAATGACATTAAAAATATAAAACTGTTAATTTAATAAAAACATTAAAGAAACTAAGTCTAAACTTTTTATTACTTGATTCTAGGATCCTAAAATTTAACAAATAAATTAATAGGAAATCAAGTTTAAATTAAAAAATCTTAAAAAGTTGAACTTATTCTAATGTTTTTCAATGTCCAGAAAATCCAGTTCAAAAAAAGCAACAAATATAAATTCATTATCTATAAGTAAAAAATCTCTAATAAAATACATTTAAAAAAGTCCTAATTCCAAAATTCAAATAATGACGTTCAAATTGAAAAGAAAATTCAAATATTGTGTCATTTATCACTTGATAAATTTATGACGAAATAGTCTTAAATTTTGGGAATCAATGAAAGTCTGCTGCGAGCTTACCTCGACGCAACTTTTATAAGTTTTGAGGAGTTGCTCGCACATCGAGTCATTTTTATCCCCTTTAAGAAATCTTTTGGAAAACCAAATATTGAAACAGGCGTCGTATTTGTCTTTTAATTCGCTGCAAGCTTCCATTGTTTCAAATTCCTTGTTTCTAAAATCGTACTACCTTTAAACACTGCTGGTACGATTTAAAAAGAGGTGCACACTCTAAATCATTTGTGTCACCTTTCAAATATTTTTCCGAAAACCACGCATTGAAGCAAGTGTCGTATTGCAATTTTAGATCATTACAATTTTTGTCTATGCTGTTCATTGAAATTCCTGTAACAAAAAGAACGAAAATTCTATGCTGTAATATGTATGATGTGGAAAACCAAATTCTTATAAGAAACAGGTTTTGGGTATTAGAATTCTTCTGAATACTTAGGTAAAATTAATCGTTATATTTTGAGAAAATAGGCCAAATGAAAAAAAAGTACACTAAAAACTCAAGGACTCATTTTTTTATACTCAAAAATCCAGAGTAATTTTAATAAATGAAGAAATTTGGAGAAACAATTTTTGACAAATAAAAATTTTCTGGGATCGTGGAAATTTCAGTTTTAAGAAATTACTTTTCTGTGAATAATAATTTTTAATAAATGAAAAATTCCCACTACATGGACGGCAAAGTGACGTCATGAGGCATGTAAAGTTGTTTATAAATTCTTAAAATTGAACAAAATTCAGAATTTTAATTTAAGCAACTGAAAAATAGCAATAATCTATAAAACGACATGAAAATCAACAAAATTAAATACTATTATCAAAATGTGATAATTAAAATTAGAAATACATAATTAAAAAATTATTTAACTTAAAAATTCAAAGATAATGAAACATTGAAAAATTGTGATCTTTAAACGAGATTGTAAAATATCGAAGATTTCAAAATCGTGAGCAAAATATATTTTTCTCATAAGTCCCTTCCAAAAAATTTTCTGCCTATGCCCCATTAAAAAATCTGCTTTTATTTATAAGATTGAAAAATATTTCTTATTTCATTATAAATATATTATTATTATAATACGTGAAATATCAATTCACATTTAAAAATACTTAAAAAATTTAAGTCCTATTATTAAATAAAATTTCTTGAAATGGAGAAACTAATAAATACCAAATTAGGTTGATGCAAGTTCTTTAAAAAATTTTTACAAGTGAATAAAAAAGTGTTGTTCCTTGATTCACTTCGATTTGCAATTAATACAAGTCAAAGGCGACAAAGAACAGTTTTATCTAGCATTTTCATCAGGGGAATAAAATCATAAATTAATCAATTCCCATATAGAATTGTAAAATGCAGATTTTAACAGAAAAAATATTTAGACATTAATGGGATTTGAACTCAGAGCTTTCTCATAACAAAATAAGCATGAAACCCACTTGGCTATGGTGATAACCAAATATTTTACAAAATTTTAGAAGTGTAACTTTTGGTGGTCTTTTTCACACAAAGAAAAATCATGAATTAGAGATAACGTAATCTTCATAAAATATTAAATATTCATATAAAAAACCAATATTTCATAAGCGAAAAAATTTTCGTAAAGTTTATTTTTTACAGTTTTTCACAGTTTGAGAAAATTAAAAATGCGCACTTTTCAATTGACGGGGCAATTTTTGTTCGTTAGGAACTACACAGATTTATTATATTATTTGCAATTACGGTTTTTAATGGTGTAATTTTGCCACCAAGAACATCGTAAATATTAAACAAGTAGTTATGAAACGAAAAAAGTACTTACGAAATCGTAAACTAGTTGGTTCTGAATTTTGAGGGATGATAGACAATTATTTTTATTTAATCAAATTGAATAAAATACAAATTTGTAAAAATCTACAAAACGTTTTTGCAAGGTTATGTTCGGTACACATAAATGACATAAAACAACATAAAGTGCCATAAGGTTCATAAACCATAAACGCCGCCATGTTTGTTTGATAGACTAACCTAACTAAAAAAAAATAAAAATATTATTACCATCCAGGGAACCCAGACTGGACGCAGAAAAGTTGTTTGTCTCTGTCTTCTCCCAGTCTTTTCCGATTGTGCGACAGAGACAAACAACCTTTTCTGCGTCCAGTCTGGGTTCCCTGTTACCATCACATTACAATAACAACAGCACTTATTTCGCAAAAATGTCCCTGAATCTCGTCATGTAATAACAGTTATTAAAAACTGTATTAAAACTCAAAAAACTCGTCGTGAGTATTAGCGAAGCAACAAACATGATTGAAAATTTGACATGTTAATTTTTCCTCTCTGCGATGAAATCGTAATATTAGTTGATATATGATTCTGTATTTTTTGGATTTCTTTATGATTCATTTATGTGACAGTATTTTCTTGACAATAGAAGTTAAATGAATTTTCGGAAATTCATGAGCTTGGAAAAATAGGGTATATTTTCATGCTTCAGATGACAAATGGAAAGATGACTAGTTAATGATTGAACTAAAGGATTTCCCTGGAACAAGCAAAAATCCAAACATGGGAAATCGAGAGCTTCCAGTGAATTCCAAAAACATGGATGATCGCAGTGTCGAGGTTTGTGGCAACTTTGTTATATTTTCCTAGGAAAGTCGCTGTCATACAAGTGTCATATGTTTCATGTAATAGTATGAATTTTGTATGGACCTTGTATGAAATTTCACGTAATTAGTATTTTTAAGAAATTTGATTGGAAAAAAATGCAATAGTTATTGTAAACTTATAATAATGTTGACATTTCTATTATTATATGTATATTATATTATATAAAAATATTATATATAAAATATTATTTATATATTATATAATACATATATATGATATTATGAATTATAATAAAAAAATAAAAATATATAACATTAGAAACATATTCATAAAAGTTACAATGTTGAAAAATCACACGAAATTTTTTTTTTTTTTTTGAGATTCACCAAAAATAATGTAAAACCTTGAAAAAACAAATTGGAAGAAGCCCTTCATAAGGAATTTTTTAAACATGTTTATACACTAATGCTTTTAATTCTTATAAGAAATGGCAAAATTCTTTTAACAATTAGAAATTTTCTTATAAGAATTCTATTTGTTATAAGGTCAACCTTAAAAAATTCAAATGAGAAAAAAACTTTTAATAAGAAATTCCAAACTTTTTGTAAGAAAATATTTAAGCCTCGTACATTTCTTATAAACTGCAATTTGTATGAAAAAAATTTTTTTTAACATTTCTACAAGAAATAAAATTTTAGAACTAAAGTTTTTATTACAAGAATCTAAAAAGTTTCACCTTTTTTGTAAAACAACGAATTTCATCATCGATAATTTAATGAATTTTTTTTGTGGAAGATTTTTTGGGGCTTCGCTAAATACGCTATTTTGAGCTTTTAAATTATTGATGGTAAATCTCGAAAAAAAAATTCTTGTGTGATTTTTGAATGTTTTAAACTTTGTCAACATAAAGTTGATGGAAATCAATGAAAAAAATAGTAATATTTTTAAAAAATGTCTAAAATGAAAATTATAAACATTTGTTGGAATTTATATTATTTTCAAAAAGTTGATGGAAATCAATGAAAAAAATATTAATATCTTTACAAAGTGTCTAAAATGAAAATTATAAAAATTCATTGGAATTTATATTATTTTCCAAATGTTAATGGAAATCAATGAGAAGAATATCAATATTTTTATAGAATGTCTAAAATGAAAATTATAAAAAATCGTTGGAATTTATATTATTTTCAAAAAGTTGATGGAAATCAATGAAGAAAATATCAATGTTTTTATAAAATCTGTAAACTGAAAATTATGAAATTTCGTTGGAATTTATATTATTTTCTAAATGTTGATGGAAATCAATGAGAAAAATATCAATATTTTTACAAAATCTGTAAACTGAAAATTATGAAAATTTGTTGGAATTTATATTATTTTCCAGACGTTGACGGAAATCAATGAGAAAAATATCAATATTTTTACAAAATCTCAAAAATGAAAATTATAAAAATTCGTTGGAATTTATATTATTTCCCAAAAGTTGAATGTTTATAAAATTTACAATGTCGACAAATCACATGATAATTTTCTTCTGAGATTTACCAATAATAATGTAAAACCTTGAAAAAACAAATCTGTTGAAGCCCTTAACAAGGAATTTTCTAAACATGTTTATACACTAGTGATTTTGATTCTTATAAGAAATGGCAAAATTCTAATAACAATGAGAAATTTCTTATAAGAATTATATTTTTTATAAGGTCGATCTTCAAAAATTCTAATAAAAAAATTTTTTTATAAAAACCAGACACTTTTATAAGAAATTTCAAATTTTTTTTTGAGAAAATATTTAAGCCTCATTTATTACTTATGAACTGTAATTTTTATGAAAAAAATTTTTTGGAAACATTTTAACAAAAATTAAAATTTTATAAAAAAAGTTTTCATTACAAGAATCTTAAGTTAGACCTTTTTTTAAAACGACGAATTTTATCGTCGATGATTTAATGAACTTTTTTTTGTCCACGATTTTTAGGGGCTTCGTTGAATTCGCTATTTTGAGCTTTTAAATCATTGATGGTGAATTTCAGAAAAAAAAATTCTCGTGTGTTTTATCAACGTTGTAAACATAGTGAACATGTACATTAAGAAAAGAGACTTGATTAAAATAAATAAAAAATTTTATAAAAGAAAGCATTGATATACCAAATATATGAGTCATAAAAATGTCAATTGATTCATTTTGATTGTGAGATTTTTGACATTTTAATGTAAAGAAAATTTGTAATTGTTTGTTACATTCTTATTATTTGATTGTATAGTTCCCGAAGAGGGTATAATAAAAAACCAAAACCTGGAATTTTCAAACAATGACATTTGTTATTCAGATCTTTGTAAAAGCCCTAAGCCAAATTCTGTAATACTTTAACAATGTCATACCTATTACAGTGATTAAAAAATAATGATATCGTATTAAAAAAAGTATAGAAAAATTCTAAAACTATATTCGTTTCCGACTTTCATAAAAAAAAATTTCGAGAGAGAAGTAGTATTCTTTTCATAATTATTGTATGAAAAAAATTTTTGCATTTAGACTCTAGCGGAAGTGTTTCGCTGCTTTATATGCATGGAAAAGCTGCGAGATGCACATCTCTGTCCACATTGCAGCAAATTGTGTTGCTACAACTGCATAAGAAGATGGTTGACGGAACAAAGGTCGCAGTGTCCTCACTGTCGAGCTTCCCTTCATCTCCACGAGCTCGTGAACTGTCGCTGGGTCGAGGAAGTCACTCAGCAGCTCGATACCCTACAAGCCGTTGGGGTTGCCACTTCCCGAAGCGAAGATTCTTCCAGGGATAGGTCAGTTTCCACAATTTTTCTTGGGATTTCATAAATGTACGTGCATTGGCAATCAAGAACGCAGAAAAGAATAAAACGATAATTAAAATCGTTTGAAATTTCCTTCTCCGAAATAAAAAACAGTTTTTTTTTTTGGAGGCTTCTGCCTTAGAAAAAAAAACTTTGGATAGAAAGGAAAATTTATGTGCAGATGTTCATCGCATCATGAGAAATTGTCAGTGTATTGTTGGACTTGTCGCCGATGCATTTGTCACCAGTGCGCCTTATGGGGCGGCACTCATTCGGGCCATACCTTCAAACCTTTGGAAGAAGTTTATGAACAACATGTAACTCAAATCAAGGTTGAAGTTGCGCAACTCAAAAGACGACTAATGGAACTTATAAGTCTCATTCAAGACGTGGTATGATTAGATGATCATTAGGTTTTTCGAGATCCCGAGTTTTTCGGGATTCCGAAAAGTTCAAGAATCCCGAAACGTTCAGGAATTTCCAAGAATCTTAATCTGGTATTCCGAAAAGTTCGAAAATCTAGTGAAAGTCCAAGATTCGGAAAAGTTCAAAAAATTTAATAGCATTGGGAAAACTCAAAAAGTCAGAACCCCAAAAAATAAAAACCTTGAAAAATTGGATGATTCGAAAAATTTAGGAATTCTGCCGAAATACGAGGTTCTGAATAAGTTAAAATATGTCAAAATTATTTAATGTTTCTGCTATGTAGGAGTTGAAAAACATTGTAAATCCTGTAAAATTTAGGATCCTGAAAGGCATTTAATCTTTGAAGAGTTAATTGTTTTTGAGATAGTATAGTTGTTATTGTTTAAGCATTGACTCATGTTAACTTTATTATTTTTTAATTTAAAAAATTTTTGTCTTTGTTGCATTCTATGCAATCTAAAATTTCCCAAGTTCTTATTTTGATATTTTGAATTAAAATTGGAATTAATTAAAAATTTGAAAAAACACAATTAATCGTTGATTATCAACTGTCAATAAAAAAATTCAAAATTCATTAAAAATTCGAAAAATCAAATTTGGAAGTTTTAAGATCAAAATATTTCAAAAGTTCTTTGTTTTTCGAAAATTTCATCATTTCAAGAATGTTCCAACTTTTTATTCTTAACTAAAAATTTACATCGAAATTCAAAATTTTAAAAATCAAAATCAAAAATGAATTAATTATCGAAAATTGGAGAAAACTATAACTTGATAAAAAATTTTAAATTGTGAAAAATTCAATTTGAAAGTTTCGGAAATTTTGCATTTAGATTGCATTTAGATTGCATTCTATGCAATCTAAAATTTCCCAAGTTTTTATTCTGATATTTTGAATTATACATTTGAAAAATCAAAATTAACAGTTGATTATTAATTGTCATTAAAAAAAAAAAAATGGAAAATTTATCAAAAATTCGAAAATCAAATTTGGAAGTTTGAAAATCCAAATATTTCAAAAAATTTTAGTTTTAGAGAATTTTTCAAGTTTTTATTCCGAGTTCAAAATTTACATCGAAATTTAACATTTTTATAATACAAATCGAAAATGAATTAACTATCGAAAATTGAAGAAAATTATAACTTGATCAAAAATTTTAAATTGAGAAAAATTAAATTTGAAAGTTTCGGAAATACAAAAATTTGTAAAAGTTTTTCGACTTTCATAAATTCTAATATTCTTTAAATCTTTCGAAATTTCAAAATCGTTGAAAATTACTGACAAATATAATGTACTTCAGATTGTTAAAAATAAAATAAAATTTAAAAGTTTCAGAAATCCAAAAATTTAAAAGTTTTTAGATTTTCATAAATTTTAATATTTTATAAATCTTTCGAAATTTCGAAATAGTTGAAAATTACTGACAAATTTAATGTACTTCAGATTGAAAATATCTGAAAACTTTGAAAATTTTTTAATTCACGAAAATTTTTAACTTTTTATGAACGTTAAACATTTCAACATGTTCTAAAAGGCTGTAAAACTTTGAAGAGTTAATTATTTTTGAGATAGCATAGTTATTGTATAAGCATTGATTCATGCTAATTTTCTTATTTTTAAATTTTGCAAATCCTTGTTGACTTTTTGCTCCCAGGTACGAAAATATTTTTTTTTATACCTTATTAAAGATTAAATAAAATTTTCGTCTGAAATGTAGATATTGTTAATTAAAATTAACAATGTACTAAGATTTTTGAAACATTATCATATCTACCAATCTGTAAATCTTACAATACTTCAAAATATACTGGTAAAAATTTAATTGCTCACTAATTTTTTTTTAAATGTTCTTGAAAAAATAACTAAAATTCTACATTTACTGCATCTGTAACTTTCTTTTTTTATAATACTGTTTTTGATTTTTGCAGGTAATAAATTTAAAAAAATGAAGAACTTCATAACATTTTTATTCATTAAATAATCAAAAGTAATTAAAGTAAATAACTAATTTCAATTTTACCCAAACGTTGAAGAAAAAATAATTATGTGATTGAAGCTACTTTTGATCCTGAATTTTCTCGGAATCTCGAAAATTCAAGATCCCGAAATTTTTGAGATACGGTCATTGAGACCGTATAAATTGATATTAATACAATTTTTTTATACATAATATTAATACAATTTGTTCAGGAAAGAAACGTGGAATCAGTGAGAGCGGCAAAAGACGAGCGAGTACGTGAAATACGAAATGCAGTGGAATTAATGATCGCCAGATTAGACTCTCAGTTGAAAGGTAAACTTCTGATTTTGATGGGACAAAAGAATTCGTTGACTTTGGAAACGGAGCAGCTCGAAGCTTTACTCCAGGAAGTTGAATTGCAACTTCACACGTGCACGCGATCGGAACTTATTTTGAAAAGCGCCGAACTCTCAAGGATGGTGCACCAGGTGCGAAAGAAGCCAATGACGAGTTTTGTATCAGCGTCTGTACCGGCAGATTTTCATAGGTGAGAAGCAAAACAAAAATTAAGGGTGTGGATTATTTATTTAATATGTAAATATAGTATATTCCTTAACTAGTGTGGAAATGCGACTTTTCCATCGCCAGAGCGCGTGGAAAAGTGGTCTTTTCTACACTAGTTGAATAAAAGTGTTTTATCTTCAATTAAGTGATAATTATGATTTTTTTTTTATTTACAGCGAAATTGTACCAGGCTACGACAACGCAACTTTCGCGATGCAAAATTTTACTCAATTGCAATTGAAAGCTGATCCCGTTTATTCGGCGCCTTTGCATGTTAATGGGTTATGCTGGAGGCTCAAAGTTTATCCTGATGGAAATGGCGTCGTGCGTGGAAATTATTTATCTGTTTTCGTTGAACTCAGCGCTGGTTTACCAGAAACATCAAAGTGAGATTTTCATGTTTTAATCTAACGTGAATTTGTATATTATAAAATATTAAAAATATAAAACAGTAGTGAAACCAATTTGGCGTAATTTTCAACATTGGCTCATTTTAACGAAATAAAATAGGTCCAATGTTTTTGTATTTTTTATGAAAATTGGCAAAAATGATGCAACAAAATTTTAGAAATTCGAAAAATGAGACATAATAATGAAAGAATTTTATAAATATGCATTTTATAAATTACCCCTAGCCGCATTATTCATGAATCTCATTTATAATCTTCATTGATTTCTAAGATTTTACGAAATTCGAAAATGGAAAAAATGTGGGTAATTTTGGACAATTTTGTATGATGGAAAAATTGTTGAATTTTGAAAACATAAAAAATATTACACGTTTTTGACAACTTGGAAACTTTTAGAAATTTTTGAGATAATGGAATTTCAAGAAATTTGAAAACTTACATTTTTTGAATTTCTAAAATTTTAAAATTTCATATTCGAAAATGTTCAGAATTTTTGACAACTTAGAGTATTTTGACAATTATTAAACTTTTCCAAAATCCTTATAAAGTTTTCAACTTTTTGAAACTAGAATTATGAAAAAATAGAAAATTTTGTAATTTTTAACATTCCTAAAAGTTTGAAAAATTTTCGCAAATTAAAAAGTTTTTTAAGTTTCCAGATATTTTCAATTTTCAATCTGAAGTAGATTGAATATGTTAATTTTCAACGACTTCAAAATTTTTTCTAAAATAATAAAATTTATGAAAATCGAAAACCTTGGAAAATTTTTGGATTTCTCAAACTTTCAAATTCGATTTTTCTCAATTAAAAGTTGTTGATAAATTTATAATTTTCTCCAATTTCTAATTATTAATTCATTTTCAATTTTTTTTTACAATTTTTAACTGCCATGTTAATTTAAATTTCAGAATAAAAACTTAAAAAATTCTTGAAATGATGAAATTTTCGACAAACAAATCATTGAAATTTTTGGTTTTGAAAAGTTCCAAATTTGTTTTTTTGAATGTTTGATGAATTTTTAATTTTTTTTATAGACAATTGATAATCAACTGTTAAGTTTGATTTTTGAAATTTTTATTTCAAGTTTCAATTCAAAATATCAAAATTAAAACTTGGGAAATCTTAGAAATTTTAGAAATAATGGAATTGTAGGAAATTTTAAAACTTCAATTTTTTGGATTTCTATAATTTTAAAACTCTAGTGAAACGACAATGTTGTGAATTTTTTAAATCTTAAAGAATTTTGAAAATTTTTGCGAATTTAATAGTTTTTGAACTTTTTGGGTATCTTTAATTTCAAATCTAAAATACATTAAAAATGCCAGTAATTTACGATCTTAAAATTTTTTAAAATTTATAAAAGAATGATTTTTTTTTAATCCAAAAACTTCAAAATTTTTTGGATTTCTGAAACTCTCAAATTTGATCTTTTTGATTTCAAATTTTTTATTATAATCTACTGTTTAAACATAAAACTTATTAGAATTAACAGGGAATAATTATTACCTAAAAGATATTATAAAAATAGTTTCCTAGAGTGTTAGGCAAGTTTTTATGATAAAAAATCGGAAAAATACCCTTAATTGTAATTTTGCTAAAAAAATATCGTTTATTCCATTATTGAATTCGGTAAAAAACTCAAATATGCTCAGAGGTGTTTTTTGCACAAATCACCCGTAAAAGGTCTCGTAAGTTACGAGTTCTGAAGAGCATCAGGGAAGCTCTGAATTAAAAACAATATTCATTCAGGAAAACAAACAAATTTAATAAACGTGTACTCATTGAACAGAATTTTAAACGTTTTTCTTTATTATTCGTATAAAAATGTAATTTGACGAATTCAGGAAGTCTGCAATATACTCTTCTTGCAGGTACGAATACAGAGTTGAAATGATACACCAAGGATCGCGCGACGCGAGTAAAAATATAGTTCGAGAATTCGCTTCGGATTTTGAAATCGGTGAATGTTGGGGGTACAATCGATTTTTTCGATTGGATTTACTCGCTACTGAAGGATACTTGAACACTGAATTGGATACTCTGATATTACGGTAATGATAGCACTTTAGGGGAAGAATGTATTACATTTTAAATTTTGTAATAATAGTGCTAATACGCGGAATATTGAATTTTTCAATTCCAGTTTCCAAGTTCGGCCACCAACGTTTTATCAACGTTGCAGAGATCAACAATGGTACATTAGTCAACTAGTTACAGTTCAGAATCAATACGCGACTCAAGTTAATGAACTTAAAGAGGTAATCCTTTTTTAATAAATTCACGAATGGATTATTTAAAATTGTTGAATAACGCTACATTATTATGATTAATAATTCCCTTGATTTTCGATTTCTTGGAGCCAACATAATGAAACTCATTTTTTTATATATAAAATAGACAATAGTTTTCAAATTTTTGTATTGTTGCTTGAAACTTAAAAAATTCATCGTTCGTTATTGTTGATCTTGCAAAAAATAATTATAAAAATCATATGACACTTAATAATATTTATTTATGTGGGGTTACTTTTAAGTAGGAAATATTGAACTTATTAATAAAATTCTATAATTTTTATACTGTTTGTAGAGATTAGCTATCGAAATTTCTCGCAATTCAATGGCAGCTACTAGAGCGTCTACTGAAAGTTCTGTGTGTAGTCCAGTGCCTAAGAATTCGAGCGAAGAATTGCAAAATCGTGCCATTGGAAACCGTGCCACATCTGTCAACTCTACTCCCACGAGGTGAGAAAAATTTGACATGTTTCTCGATTTGAAAAAAATAATTAAGAAGTTATATGGGAAAAAAAATCAAATTTGGCCATATATTTGTATTTTATGTATTTTGTATGTATGTATTTTGTATATCTATGTATTTTTAATACATAGATATACTGATCATGCAAATTATGTTATTTGTTATACTTTTTAAAATGATGTGTTTCTGTCAATTTTTGAGATATGACAAAAAAAAATACGTGTCTGATATTTTTTGATAAACTAACGATATCAGCAATAAAAAAAATTGATGCAACTTCCTAATTGGGAAAATGATAGTTTTTATTGCTAACTTGGAATACGAAATTCTTGAAATTCTTAATTTCCTATCATTAGGATGTTTAATTTCCATCTTAGAAAGAATTTCTTGCCTACCTCGACAAACAAAGAATTTTTATCGTATTTTCGTTTTTTTATGGATATTATTATTTATAATTTACCAATATTCACATTGAATCAAATCATTAATTTAAATTCCATTATGAACAAAAGATTATGATCAAATTTTCAACTTTTCATCGAAAATTTTGGATCTTCAATAAACAACATCATTTAATGATGAAATGTCCTTTTTTGAAAAAAAAAGAAACAATACTCATGTTCATTTTTTCGAATCTCCCGACATCGCATGAAGAAAAAAATTTCGTTTCTGATGGACATATAGAGAAAATTCAAATTTCAGTTTTACACTTTTGTAATATTTTTATACGCGAAAAAGTGTAACTTGCACCGAAGTAGTTTTTGTAACATGAATCTCATGATGAAAAACGCTTTGACATTATTTTCACTGTCATTTTGGGAAAAAATTTTGATTGCTGAATGATATGCTGATTTTGTAAATAATGTTTCCGATAAAGCTGTAAATTATTTGGGGAAAATATGTATTCAATCGATCGATGTCTGTAAAAACACATGTATCTTGCTAAGTATGTGTTTATCCGAGTTTTGAAGGAAAAAGAAAAAAAAACATTTGGATCTAAAAATATTTTTGCACAACTGTACACTGAGAGAAAAAATGTTAACTATTAACATATGTATTTTCGGATATGGCGAAATAGATATATATTTGCCCCAAACGTATAACACTTTTGATCAAATATTATTTGGTAACTGTCAAAAAATTATATTTATTTAAAAGTGTTATACGTTTGGGGCAAACATATATCTGTTTCGCCATATCCGAAAATACATATGTTAATAGTTAACATTTCTTCTCTCAGTGTAGGTAGCAGGTAGTGAAATGAATTTTTGATCGGTATTGGAATATGTATCATAGATGAAACAACGAAACAGTGATATTTTTCATAAAATTTATCTATTTGGTAGAGGAAAAAAGGATCTATTTTCGTGTAGGAACGGAAAAATTTTTTTATGGAAGCTTAAAAATTGATTCAAGCTTTGTTAATATTAACAAGTATTCTAGAATACTTGTTAACTAATTTTTTTATTTCGAATCTAAAAATTTTGGTTTTTTTGAATAAATTATTCCTGAATCTTACGAAAATTCACAACATTTGATAATGGTAAAAATATTATACTCGAAAAATATTTGTGCAAGCCAAAAATATATGTGCAAAAGGTGCGAAGTATACTACTCTGTTACATTCGTGAATCATGTATATAAAATACAAATATTCTGCATTTGCTTACTATCGCTGTAAAGCAATGTGAAACAAATGAATTTAGAATCTCGATTTATGATTTTGATCATTATTTTTTGTTTAAATTTGTTAAAATTGAATGTACTCTTATTAAAAACCAGTAGTATACCTGAGATACAAAAATCTCAATTTTAATTCTTTTGAATTTTAACATAGGTTGAACCAAAATGGTTCATCTAATATGAATTCACTTGCTTCGACAAATGGAGCTCAACTTTTAACATTTTGCGACGTGGACGCCATCGACAATGCATCCAAAGCTAGCACAAAACGCCAGCAAGGCAGTGCAACTCCAGTTTCTCCCGTTGATCGAGATGAAAATGACGCTTCAAATGGAGATTGTCCACTTGCTCCCTCAGATCAACAGCAATTAAACATTTCCTCTAACAGTAGTGTCAGCGATGTCGCTGTGAGCATTTTTTCTTTTTCTTACAAGTTTCTGATGACTTTTTTGAAGAAGCTGGAAGTTTTTAAAGAAATCATGAGTAATTTCCTGAAATTGTGCTGGATAGAGAAAAAAAATTTTTGTACCTACATACATGTTTTCGGGGTATTTTTGTCCCTGGAGAGTGGGTCTGACAGTTGTCTTTTTTACACTAAGGCAAAAATAAATTGACAAACTCACTCGTCTTTTTAATTTATTGTAAGTGAAATATTATTGTTATAGTATTTAGACATTATTGTCTAATAATGTCTAAATTGTATTGAACATTATTTTCGCAGGTAAAAAAAGACTGCTTTTAGCCCCTTGTTACATAGTATACTATTTAAAAATTGTTGATGTAATTGGGAAAGATACTGAAAATTATCGAATTTGAAATAAATTGATTAAGAAAACTTTTTCTTAAACGTGTTTAAAATTGGAAAAATTTTTTTGGAAAAATGTTCAACCAAAAAATCAATACAAGTCTTATTATTTGACAAAAATCATTCATCTTTCACTAAATTGTTTGAAAAAACCTGGAAAATCATAATAAATTTTCTCGAATTCCCGAAAATTTAGGAACTAAGTGAACATGACATATTTCTGGAGGATTGCGAAAACAACGAGCCAAGTTTAACACTTTTGGACGATAATTTCAATGATGAAAACGACGTGGACGACGAAACGATGTCAGGTAAAATTTCTTTTTTCAAAAAAAATTATTTACAAAATACTCATTACATTGTTTATGAAAAATCATTAGGTCTAAATTGTGGAATAGACTTTCTTTTTTGCGTAACCGAGGATCAAGAGACCGATGAAAAATTGGAAGAAAAATTTCTCAACAAAATGCAAGATTCATTTTTCGAGGAAAAAAGTTGATTTCGTTTTATAAAATCTTTGTATCTATATATCCCACGTTTATGATTCTGGATTAAACGTACAAATCTATTTAATCGGTTAATAATTAGATTCAAAATGTTTGTATATTATCCAGGTGAAAATGACGTTGAAGTTGCGGAATCGTTAGTACCTTGGATGCAAAATAAAATAAGCAGAGGAGCAAATGACACCTGCACGTAAGGAATAGAACAAAACTTTTTAAACGATATTTTCAAGGACTCGTTTTTCGTTATTGCTACTACTCTCTAAAATCAAGTACATTTTTTTTAAATTTTCGTTAGTATCGTAGAAAATTTTACAGACTCATAAAAACAGATCATATAAAATTTCTACAGGTACCATGCAAATAGATGTACACTAATTGAATGAATTCTAATGAATTCATCCCTGCATTGAATTTTTGTCTTCAGTCGTCTACGAGGCAGCGGAGACTTGGAAGACAAAATCATGCTCCTGCACTTATTCCAAATGCAGGAGAAGGGAAATTCGGCTTGGACGTCCTTGTATTTGAAGCACCATTTGGAAGAGACCCCAGAGGCGTCGTCTACTGATATTTTGACACGTCCCATGACCTTTTCCCAGCCCAAGCACGCTATGGAAGGTGAGAGTAGCGGTTGTTCTCAAACAGAATTGCTGCCAGACAAGCACTGGAGCAATTACAACAACGCTAGTCGCTTTTGTCGACGGCTCCAGCCAAAACCCGAGGGTCTCGATATGAGTCCACGCAGCGGGCACCATATACTTTCACAAAAGCAGCAGCAGGGGACTTTTGGACCATCCTCTTCGTCGTTGCCATCCGGAATCAAATCCGAACCCGCAACCAGGTCCAACTCCGTGGAATGCGAAAAGGATCTTCTGAATTGGGCCCTACTACATCCCAACGAGGGTCCTAGAAGTAATTTGGGGGATGCCGAGCTTCCAGAACTTGCAACTCCTTCAGGTACTGTACATGGTAAAAAAAAGGTCATTTCGGTAGAGGTATACTAAAAAGCATTATATCATACCTCAGATTTTCTACGGTTATTTCGTATAGTTTTATTGTTTTATATAAAACAGATCTTACAGAAGATGTGAATTGGTATACTAAAATTGACCAATGATGAATCCTAACCCTGGCACTCTTCAGAACCCGTGAGTCCGTAACTTACAGTACCTTTTACGGGTGTTTTGTGCAAAAAAACCATAAGAGAATTCGCTTGAAATGAGACATAATAATAAAAGAATTTCACAAATATGCATTTTATAAATTACCCCTAGCCGCATTACTCATGAATCTCATTTATAATCTTCACTGATTTCTAAGATTTTACGAAAT
This sequence comes from Platygaster orseoliae, assembly GCA_030522825.1. Taxonomy (NCBI): domain Eukaryota; kingdom Metazoa; phylum Arthropoda; class Insecta; order Hymenoptera; family Platygastridae; genus Platygaster; species Platygaster orseoliae. Next base: position 20,935 of record JAPYZL010129562.1, read on the forward strand.
TCGAAAATTTAAAAATGTGGGTAATTTTGGAAAGTTTTGTATGATGGACAAATTTTGGAATTTTGAAAACATAAAAAATTTCACATATTTTTGACAACTTAGGAACTTTTAGAAATGTTGGAGATATTAGAATTTTAAGAAATTTGAAAACTTATTGACTGTATTTCTAAAATTTTGAAATATCATACAAATTATAAATTAAAATCTTGGAAATTATAAAAAAATTTCCGAAATCCTTATAAATTTTTTAATTTATTTAAACTTGACTTATGAAAAAGTAGAAAAGTTTGTAATTTTTAACATTTCCAAAAAGTTTGAAGATTTTTCACAAATTTAAGAATGATCAAAGTTTCCATATATTTTTAATTTTTAATTTGAAGTACATTGAATATGTCAGTAATTTTCAACGATTTTGAAATTTTGTGAATTCTAAAATAATAGGATTTATGAAAATCTAAAAAGTTTAAAGTTTTTTAGATTTCTAAAACTTTCCAATTCATATTTTTCTCAATTTATAGTTTTTGATAGATTCATAATTTTCTCCAAATTTTAATAATTAAATAATTCTTAGCTTTAATTTTTAAAATTAAGAATTGCGATGTAAATTTAAAAATCAGAATAAAAACTTTGAAAATTCTTGAAATGATAAAATTTTCGAAAAATAAAAACCTTTTGAAATTTTTGAATTTTAAAACTTCTAAATTTGATTTTTGAATTTTTGATGAATTTTCAATCTTTTTGGTTGACAATTAATAATCAATTGTTAATTTTGATTTTTTTAAATTTTGTATTCAAATTTCAATTCAAAATATCTAAATATTTTCATTTTTAATCTGAAGTAGATTGAATATGTCAGTAATTTTCAACGATTTTGAAATTTTTTTAATATAGTAAAATTTATAAAAATCTAAAACCTTTGAAAATTTGTAGATATCTGAAACTTTCAAATTCGATTTTTCTCAATTGAAAATTTTTCATAAATTTATAATTTTATTCAATTTCTAATTATTAATTAATTTTCAATTTTTATTTTTTGAATTTTGAACTGCGATGTAAATTTAAATTTCAGAATAAAAATTTCGAAAATTCTTAAACTGATGAAATTTTCGAAAAAACAAAAAATTTCAAATTTTTGGATTTTAAAACTTCTAAATTTGATCCTTCGAATTTTGTATGATTTTTTGTTTTTGTTTTATTGACAATCGATAATCAACTATTCATTTTGATTTTTTAAATTTTCATTTCAAATTTCAATTCAAAATATCAAAATAAACACTTGGAGAATTTCAGAAATTTTAGAAATAATGGATTTTTAGGAAATTTTAAAATTTCAAGTTTTTAGATTTCTATAATAAACGAAAATTTTGAGAATTTTTGACATCTTAAAGAATTTCGAAAATTATGATACTTCGTAAATCCTTATGCAGTGTTTAATTTTTCAAAACTTGAATTTCGGAGAAATAGAAAATCTCGTGAAAATTTCAACATTACCGAAAATTTTTGCGAATTTAATAATTTTCGAACTTTTCCGATATCTTTAATTTCAAATCTAAAATGCATTAAAAATGTCAGTAATTTATAATGATCTTAAATTTTAAAAAATTTCAAAAAGAATGAAATTTTTGAAAATCCAAAAATTCCGAAATTTTCTGGATTTCAGAAACTTTTAGATTTTGTACGTTTATATATACATATTTTGGACAAATTTTCGTGAGATTAATCATTAAATCTATATTTTTTAATTTCATTTTGTTTATTTTTATGTATAGGCGATGGCTGATAAAGGTGGCGAGAACCAGGTAATCAAACATCACAAAGATGTTTGATCATCATTAGTATGTCAAAATTAAGTATACCAATGATATGTTGTAATCTAGTACATTAATATACTAATTATTGTTACACCAATAATATACTAAAGTATTCAACATTACTACTCACATTTGTCTTAAACTAGTATACGACTTATTTTGATATACAACATTTTAGTATACCATGCATTAACTTTTCACACACTTCTGAGGTATGATCCCAGTCCCAGTTCAATTGAAAATCGAATATCTTTTATTGTATCCTTTGAACTCGAGCAATGTGCGGTTTGGACAACAGCATTTCAAGCTAATTTTAAGACTGCCGAAAAAATGGAAAAAACTCTTTGTAGTGTCAGGAGAAAAAAAATCGCCTGGTAAAAAAGGCGGGCCATCTCCAAGGCGACTGTCGTCTCATTCATCGGCAACGAATTTGCACTCGATGAATCGCGACAACGCCAAAGTTTTCGAGTTCGAACATTTGCTCGACACCATTCAACTTTCCGCGGTTTCCGAAAAAGAAGCCTCGGACTGTTTTGCCAATCTTTTGTCGAGCAACGAAAAGAAAAGCCAAGATAGAAAATCTCCCCCGATGTTTTTGTTGGACTACGAAAGACCCTCTTCGTCGTCCACCTCGACCATCGCTATACCCACTGAATGCATGCCGTACACTTGGCTCCCTCCTCGTTACCAGCACAAGCATGGTAAAAATGCATCACATTTTTTCGTGGTTCACCCAACTTTCGCACATGTTGAATTGAAATCTCTTACGTCATATCAGACTTTTGGCCAATGTCTAACGTGAGATCTGAAGTTCAGATAAAATTTCATTATCTTGATAATGAACCACTGATTGAGGTTGAAGCTTTGTTGATTATTTCAGGAAAGAAAAAATGTCCAGAATCTCCAGTTCAAGGTGGATCAAATAGAACTCTAGATAAAACCAGTACAAGCTCAAGCTCGTAAGTTGAAAAAAATGTGTAAGAAACTGTTCATACTAAGGATATTTTAAATGAATAGAAATTCATTTCAGATCTCCGGAAGAGAACAAGTCTTAGAACGGACTGCGACAAAAAAAATTGTTCCGCTTTGATCTAAATTTAAATAACGAAGAAACTCATACGAAAGAATCTCATAATACTCACATTAAACTCAATTAATAATTGAATATGGGGAAAATAATGAAATGTGAAAATTTGTTGTATATACTAATCAATTTGTGACAACTGATATGCACTGACAAAAACAAGTTGATATGAATTCAAAATGGCTTGTGACTTGTAGCGCTGTGCTATTTAAAAACGCAAATATCGTGGTACATCGTTAGGCTTGAATCAGGTTTCATGACAGTTGATATTTATTTGTATCTCAATATTGCTAACTTACCATATTTTTTAATTTTGGTATTTTGTTTTGATTTGCAAGTGATGAAAAATTTATGTATATTATTTGTAACTTTATAGAATATTATACATTTTTTATTTATATATTCTGTTATTATTTATATTTTTATGTTTTCATTTCCTGCAAAAATTGTGTGGTTTTTTTCGTGTTTTGTTTGTGAATTTTTGTGTGTGGCGTTAAAATTTTGTTTTTCGAATTTACTATCTATACTGTCTTGAAATTGAAATGCATATTTTCCCTTGAGAATTAAGATAAATCTACTGATTTTTATTTCCTTAGAAAATTTGTAACTTTTCAAACCATTTATGCAATGTTTGTTTGTTTTTTTACTTTATTTTTAAATATGATTTTTGCGTGATTCAAAAATTGGACCTGTTGATAATTGTTTTAAAAGTACGAACAATGGTATAATAATGTATTGAAGAATGTAACAAATTACAGCTTAGAAAAAAATATGTGGTTTTTTAAAAAATATACCATAAATGTGAACGAAATTACGCTAAGTTCTTAGTCTGATTTTATTACACTCGAGGGAAAAGCCGAAAAAAGTTTATTGTAGTTTAATATTTTTATTGAATGTAACATTCTGATTTTACTGAAATTTTTTCGAGATATTAACTAACGGTCAACCTACAGTCAGTAAAAATTTCAGTACTTTTGTCTGCCTGTGAAGTGAGAAAAAAAATCATAAATTTTGCATGAAAGGGCTGATATCATTTTTTCTGAAAACTCGGTAAATTTTCGATTTTTCACTCTGTATTAAATGGCAGTTTCCTGTGAAATTTATTTCTATTGTATATACGTATATGACATGCCCATGAAAAACGTATGAAAGCCATTCAACATCTTCATCTCATGTCAGATCTGACACCTCAGCCGGCTTTTAATGTTGCCTTAAAATTGCAGATATATTGCAAGTGAAATATTACATCTTGCAGTAATTTTGCAGAAATCTTGCAGGAAGACTGCAAAAACGTTGCTGCAATATGAAAATGTCCCTCATAATTGCATTTGCAATGTTGCATACATATTTCAGCAAAATTCCGGTAATGTTGCAATAATGTTTTAGTAATATTTAGTAACATCTTAATCTTGCGGCAATATTAATGAAACATTACAAGAGCAACATTTTAAAGAAAAGATGTCATCAACATCCCTGGCGGTAGCTAAATAACCGCAAAAAACCAAAGCTCGGTTTTTTACGGTATTTTGTGGTTTTCTGAAAAAACCAAACTTTAAAATGTCCTAATCTTGGAAAATCAAATCAACCGAGGTCAAGTAAAGCTAGAAATCATTCCATTGCAATCCAAAGAAAAAAAATTGTTAAACAATAAATAAAGCACTATTATTATATACCGTATATAAATAACAGTGCTTTATTTATTGTTTTTCAAAATTTTTTTTGCATCTTTGGATTGCAATGGAATGATTTCTAGGTTTACTTCACCTCGGTTGATTTGATTTTCCAAGATTAGGACATTTTAAAGTTTGATTTTTTCAGAAAACCGCAAAAAACCGTAAAAAACCGAGCTTTGGTTTTTTGCGGTTTTTTAGCTGCCGCCAG
>JAPYZL010129579.1:0-13388 GCA_030522825.1 Platygaster orseoliae
ACCAATAGTAACCAAATAGTAGCATATGGGTTACTATTGGTTACTATTGGTTACTATTTGTGAAAATCCTACTACCAGTAGGATTTTTTCGCAAGGGCTATATTTGGAATTAAGTAATTTTTTCTCTTACTTTTTAAACAAATAAAACTTACAAATTCAATCAGTAAGCTAAAATCACTACATATTTCAATTAGTGATTTTTCACTAATCTTTAGCGGGTATTTCTTTTCCTCTTTTTCAATTATTAAAATTCTATTAATAATTAGTAGTCTTCTACTAATTCAAATCGAGAGAGTAAATGGTCGCATTGAACTTGATGTATTCATTATTATTATTTTTTTTTCTATGACTCATCTCCTCGTTTGTGCTTCAACGGTTCATTTTCAAATCCACGTAATTTTCTAAACGCATCCAAGAACTTTTCCGACTCACGGTAATTTTTTTCAATTTCCGCGTTGACGTCCAGGCCAAGTTGTTCATGATTCAATGAAAGCGGCAAAATTTGATGCGAATCACGAAACTCGTCATATAATTGAGGATTCCTGAAGATCGGTAATAAAAATGTAGTGCAGATTTGACGCACGACAATAACATACGTACTTGTTATCAGATGTTGCGTAAGAATTTATATGACTTGCAACGAGGTGATTCATTAATACGCGATCGGCTTCATCTGATATTAGGCGTCCGTAGTTACACGCGATAATTAAATTTGCGAATGTGCCTAATGAAGCGCTGTCGAATGTGTCGTGGTACGTCTGAAAATTTGAAGTTCATTCGTTTGACGGACGATAATTTTTAAAAATCGGAAAGAATTTGGCAGTGTGAAATTTTAACGGTTTTTCGCGGTTTTGGCGGTGAGCATGGACGAATTTTTGAATTACTTGAAATAATTCAGGTTGAATGACGATTTATTTAGAAAGATTTTGAACATGAAACGTTTGACTGAGCTTTCAGCTCGTTGAAATATTTGAAAATTGGATGACAGAAAAAAAAAAAAAATTCTCTTTTATCAGATTCCAAATACAAAATGCTCAGAAAGCACGATAATTATTAATATTTAATTTGTTTCAAAGTATGACATGTTCGTATAAGCATTGATGATGATAATATATCTTTCACAAAGTCTTTGCAAATATTTCCGAAGATCTGGTGAATTCTGGAGAAATAATTAACATTCTACATTTCAAATTTTTTGGTTGTTATCATTCTTCATCATTTTTTTTTTTTTTTTTTTTTTTTTTTTTTTTTTTTTTTTTTTTTTTTTTTTTTTTTTTTTTTTTTTTTTTTTTTTTTTTTATTTTTTTTTTTTTTCAGAAGTAATTATAAAATGCCATTAAGAAAATTTGAAATAGAAATCTACATGAAATACTTTAAAAGTAGAAATATGAACTTCCTGAAAATTCAAAAGACTGATATGTTTTATAACTTTTGAATTATAAAAAATTCCAGTGTTAGTATTAAAAAGTTGCATGAAGTTTATATTTAATCTAGAAAACAAATATATTGAAAAAAAAACTTTGAAATTGAAAATATGAAAAATTCGATACTTTGAGATTCAAGGTTGTCGTAATTTTATGCAAATTCCTTTCCTAGAAAGGAACTAAAAATTTGAACACATTAAACATTGGAAGATTCAGAAAAATTATTTCTTCTACTTAATAATAAAAAAACAATAATATATCAAAATTTAAAATGTGAAATCCTAGAGTTCTAATGTTTAAATTGTTATTCCAACACACAAAAAATGTTTTTGTTTGTCTGTTCGGTAAATTCAATTTTTGAAATCACCAGAATACTAAGATTCGTTACTTTATTCACCTTAATTTGCCAAATCGTGTCAATCAAAGAACTTATCCCAAATTCATACGGAATTTTCCATCCGAAAGATCCATGAAATCTCCTCCCTTCAACAATTGCATGGAATAAGCACAAAGAGAAAAAAATTTTCTCCCAGACTGAACCCGAATCATTCCTTCTACTTTTTTTAGTCATCGACGTGAAATCATCATTTTCCTGGTAATAATTATTCAAACTTTCCAATGCCTCATCAAACAAATGCGTCATTTTAATTCCATTTTGAAGAACCGAAACAGGAAATTGATCAGACGGTAAAGTGACGAGCCATAAACGAAAATCCGTATGCATTTTGTTTTCAATAGCAAAATCCATCAAAACATATATCAGTTTTTGTATCCAAGACGTTGAAAGATGACAATTTTGAATTATCAACCAATCGCCGTTTTCCATCAAATTTTTTATCGAGCTTTCTATCATTGAATTTTCGTGGCATCCGTATGAGTGAGGGGCGATTTTTTCTTTTGGAAAATTAATTTTAGTCGCAAATTCCATTATTCTATTTATGGGATTTGAATTGTTCATATGGATGAAAATTAAGGGGGTGGAATTTTTCGATTCATTGTAAGATTCTTGAACCCCTGGATTTTTTGTTTCGTTTGGTTGTAAGTCTGTATGATAAATTATGAATTTCTCGATGGATTTTTTTATTTCGTCTGGGCGAAAACACCTGAAATAACACGAGATTGGGTTATTGATTTAAAACGAATCATTTGCAGATCAATGTTTGGCTTCTTTAAACAAAAATCGTATATTGAAAAGTGTACGAAATTGATTCGAAATCTTGATAATGTTCATTGATCTTGACATTGGAAGAAATTTTCAAAAAGTATACGTTGTACTCGTGAAATTCACGACGAAAATGATTAAAATTGACGCATTTTCAAACTTAAATACCGAATTTTAAAGTCTTAATTTTTTTGTTCGAAAGTATTTTAGACTTCAACTTTGACTTACCTCATTAAAACAAGACCCTTTAAAGTATTGATTTCTTTACTAAACGGTTCTGGAAACGAACATTTCGATCGATCGTTTGATAGGAAAAAATTTTTCCACTGTTCTTCCCTATCAAAAAGTGACGACTTGAGTTCCGGAATTCCATCAATCGAAAAAATTTCAGCCATATATTCCCACGATTTTTCAGGTAGCCAAGAAATGTTTTTCTCCTCAATATTTTTTCGTCCACTTACATCCAACGAGAATAAATCTAACGATTTTCTATCAATTTGTCCTTTCGATTCCAAAATATTGAGTGTCATTAAAAATTGAAAAACTAACTTATCCTCCGAAAAAAGTGACCTACCAACATTTTCGTAAACAATCGTAGTCAAATTCTTTATAACGTTGTCTAAACAATAACTATTATCAATTTTCGTACTTATTTTTATAGCTTTGTTGTATAAATCAAGAAACCATGTAAGTGAATATTGATACATGTTCGAAATATTTTTCAATTTCAAAATACAGTAGAAAAGATTTGTAGCATAAAACGACACAAATTCGTATTTTCTACGGAAATTTTTTATTTTTTCTAAAGCTTCCAAAAAATTTTTTTGCTTAGATTTGATATTGTCACATATAACTTTCGAACATGTAAGAATTTTTATCGTCGTTTCATCTTCTAGAATATTTCCTTTAGAAGTCGTAAGAATTTTCAAGATTTTCTCTTCAGTTTCTTTCAAAACTCGAAAATTTTTCGTATCATCAGTGATTATCGCGTTCTTTTTTTCTTCCAGAGCCGGAAAATCTTCGTTGACAATAATTTCCAATAGTTTTTCATTTAAATTTGTTTCCGTTATTTCAAAGTCAATCAAAATTACTTCTTCGCAAATTTCTGGAGAAAGTCGAGGATTCAGTGAACTCGTGATCAAATAAAGACGAAAATCTGATCCAATCTCAATTTCATTTTCTCTAATTTTCAATCTGAATTTACCCTCACAATTATTATCATTAATTTGTACGATCAAATCAAAAATGACTTTCGTGATTTCCGAAATATTTTCAACTAGAATAGAAAATCCCAGAAACAGAGCTTTCTCAATTTTCGTCGTAAAATCAAAATCATCGAATCTCAATACAGTAAGATTGTTTGACTTTTCCAAATTTTTTATCCAGTCATTGGCTTGATTTTGAGGATCGATTAAAATGGGACATTTGTTTCCGAATTTCGCAATGATCGCGTTTTCCATAAAATGATTATCCATAGGTAAAGACTTCTCTTTCCACGTGGCAATTTCTATGGGATCCCCAAGAACATCCGTCAGTTCAAAATTTTCACTGTAACAGATCTTCAGCTCCTCGCAAATTTTCTTCCATTTTTCTACCAAGTTTCCACGATCATCTGGTCCAAGTTCCCCCGTAAACGCAACTATCGCAGATACAATTAAAACATCTCCTACCATGTTATCTAAATTCCTCCGAAGCTCTTCCAAGGTCAAATTCCATTTTCCTTTCTCACTACTCAAACCAACCAAAAGTTTCTCAGCCTTATCCATCTTCTGCATGCAAAAATCTATCTGATCTTCCAGCTTCTTCTTCTCCCTCATGGACTCTGCCAGCTCATCATTCAATTGTTGCAACTTGTCTGTAACCTCTTGAAGCAACGACCTCTTCTCATTCAAAGTCTCCATTTGCGAAGTCAGCTCAGCTTCGGCTTTTGCCAGCAAAGCTTTCTTGGGAGCGACAACCTTCACAACTTTGTCGTAAATTTCAATAGCCCGAACCCATTTGCACAGACCTTCACAAGCTGCAGAAATTTTCTTTATGTTCTCCGGCTTGAAGCCACGATCGTTGATGTACTTCTCCCTGATTTTTTTGATATTAGACGCGGGTATGTCGTCTTTCTCGAAGGTTTTGAGGTTTTCCAGAAATTTGATGTCCCCTAGAAGTTTGATGGAAGCTGGCCAGTAGTCATCTACAGTTTCTCCAGTGATCGGGTCTTGCATCGTTCCGGGTTTAATCCCTTTCAGGACGCAAACAGACTCCATCACGAGCCTGACTCCTGGAGGTGGGTTCTTCATGGCCTTGACAATGGTGATGTCGTTGGATTTCAGGGTGTCCAATGCCAGTAAAGCCGATTCCACTGCCGGTGTAGCTTCTGCGAGGTCACTTTCGCAGTCATCTTTTATGGCCTGAGCAGCCGCAGCTGCTTCGTTGGCCAGAGCTTCGTCAGCTGCAACGACTTCTTTTTTCGCTTCGACATTGACCGTGTCTTGCTCGATCTTTATCATTAGCTTATCGCTCAATTGAGACTGGACCAATAACTTTGGTTTCAGTTCTTGCAATTCTTTTTGCATCAGAACTACTTGCTCAGCAGCGTTATCTAATTTCTCCAGTCCTTGGATGTACCTGCATCGTTTCTGCGTTATTTGTTCACGTTTGAAGGCGTAAAACTTCCGGAAGTATCTCAGGTAGTCGAGGAAATTGACGGATGGCTCATGGTATTTTCGGTTGAAGTATGTTTGCGCGGCCTTATGCAATCCCTCGTACGTTTTGACGCACTTGTTTCGCGTATCAGAGTCAATATTGACGGGACTCAAGTACGAGGTCGTTATCTGCTGTAGCGCTTCTTTTGGCCAGACCAAATAATAATCGATATTGCACGTTTTGATGAAAAATGGAAACTTCTCGAGGGCGCGACGACACCAATCGTCTGTTGGCGTCATCGTGAAAATGAAGCGTAATTTGTTTTTCACTTTGTGGAAGAACCCTTCGCACGAGATCACGGATTTTCCTGGCTTATTATCGCTTTCCTGCGAAGTGTCCTCGACCTGGTTGAAGACGTCGATTCTGCTGAGAATTATGTTCACGTCCTCAAGGAAAGAAACGTTTTTTATGTGGTTATCGTTTATTAGAACAACTGTTGGTTTTTCATTTATCTGGAGATTTGAGACCAAGTCTACGAAATCCGTTTCCCATTGTTCCTTTCCATAAAATAATGACTTTTTCAGTTCAAATATATCGAAATCGCACATTTTGACACCTATTCTCGCACATGTTTTCTTTCCTGATGTTTTTGGTCCGATCAAAAGCGAGGGGCCATTGTTTTGGAAAAGTACCCTAGCCATGTGCACAACATGCTGTATCATGCCCTCAAAAACTGCGATGTTCAACTGTTTTTCCGCTGAAGAATTATACTCTTCCAGAAAAAGCTCGATTTTCTGCCGAATCGATTCCGTGTCACGGATTTCATCATAGATCCTCAACCTTGAATTTTTTTCCATGAAACTGCAGAAAACTGAATCTTCTAAATTAGTGTCCACGGCTTGCTGGTAATTTTCTCTGCAAACTTGCGCAAAAATTTCACTGAACTTTTTCCGATCCTCGTCGTTGACCAAACGGTCGTGGAAAACTCGAAAAGTCTCATGGGCCCATAATCTAGTCAACTTGTCCACATCCTTGACCCGCGATATTGGCACAAAAAGAACGCCACTTACCACTTTCGAGACGTCTTTAAGGCTGAAAACATAGTGAACTTTTTCAGGCGATTTCGGAAATGCTGACCTAACATTCATGTATAAATCAATCGTGCTTTTGGCAATAAATTTGTTCAGGTTGCATTTGTCTGGGGACAGATCTTTTTCGAAGTGTTTGTTAATGATCGTCGTGTAAATTTTCAGCGATGTCGCGTACTCGGTTGCGTCAACGGCGAAAACGTAGGCGTGACGCATTAATCGAGGTGATACAGGTTCGGAAGGTGGAAGAATCGCGCTAATCAGTGATGTATCAACGACGTTTAACACCGTTCCCGACTTGGGATCGAAGAAATATTGGTGCTCGATCCACTGGCGAAGCAATTCCAAAGTCGGCTGCGATCCGTTGTCGTCTTTCTCGGGAACGCTGAGGTCGTCTACGAAGACCACGTGAGACTTGCCCATCGAAGGTCCGTAAACACCTTTTCTTCTTCGGTCTAACTTTTTTAGAATGAGGTCCTGAGTTTGCGAGGATTGAGAGTGTGCGCTGAAGTTGATGACGTTGAAGGTGGTTTTGTTTTTTGAAGATTCAAGGAGGTAGTTTTTGATGGTCGTGGATTTTCCGGAACCGGTGGGGCCCACGAAGACTATTGATTGGGAGGGTTTCAGGAGCTTTGTGATGAAATAGTGTTGAGTTGATGTTTCGAGGGTGGGAACGATGGAGGTTTCCAGTTTTGGTGGAAGTTGAGGTATCTGGAAAGATACGGATTTTTCCGTGAGACACTTTTTCGATAAATTCATAGTCAAAAGTTTAAGAATATTGTAAGTTTGACGATATTTTTTCACATTTGGTCATTTTTATGTTATTCATAACGATATTGTATAATGCAAATTTTAGATTGTACAACTTACTGTATGTTAGCCAGTTTTAAATAGATAGTATAAGAAAAGTTGAAATATTCAGAATAAAAATTGTACCATTGTACTATGCTAGTACACAGAGTTTAATATTCGTGTATAGTAAAATGTCAATTCAATTATTTTACCTTTTATTATTTATGTTTCCACGTCGTACAATCTGGTTTTGCATATAGTACGAGAAAATACTGTACTTATCAGTGTATAGCAAAAATTCATATAAGATTTAAGGATATACGATAGATTTTTATATAGTCAATCATAAAAAATGATAATATAATATCCTAGAAAGTATACAAAAATAAAGCAGAAATCACTATATCAGATTTCAATCATGGAAAAACTAGCAAAAATTAGGATATTTCATAATGCATATATATCAGTGGATTATTTTATTGTAATCATTACTAAATTTTTTCTAAATACTAATTGGTACAGTTATTCTCATTGTTTAAAAAATTATGTTATACGAACTGGTAACATAAATATTACAAAATCAAGTAACTGACTTGATATTTCACTATACACGGATATTAAATTCTGTATACTGGATAGAATATATGATTTACACAGAACAATTTGCATTATGAGCATCTTCACTTTTCGTATTTTACATCTAATAAAAACTTTCGTGCATACAGTAATTCGCAGAGGATAAAAATTTTCACTATACAGTTTTCTAATAGCTAAAACAAAAATAACGAAATTAGCGGTAACATTGAAAAACCTGCAATAATATTGCAAAATTACTGTGCTCCAGTATTTATATTAATAAATGTCGAAAAGTTTTTGATTTCTTTATCAGTGAAGTTAAAGTACTTTGAAAATATTTAAAAGAATAAATATTCCTATAAGTGTACATGAAAAAATAATGTCGATAAGATTGGAAGGAAAAAAGTTTTAGGGCTATTGTATTGTATTTATTTATTAATCAATAAAATTTAAGTGAATGAAGAAGAAATTAAGATTGTCTTTCAATGCCAACCAGCAAGTTATTGCAAAACTCATTGTTAAGATCAAGGTAGATCCATAAATGCCGCGAATTAAGATAAATTTTATCGTTTTCTGATGGTTGTGCATTTTTTTTTCTTCTTTTTCTTGATTGTTCGGTCTGGATATTGTTCCCAAATATATTGAAAACGCAATAAAAATTGTGTAACTAACTTATCTGAAGGATGATATTTTCAAGAATCATCAACAGAATCGATGATAAACAATGACGTATTAGTGTATAACACAATGTATGGATGCAAATTATAGTATGTGCTTAAAATACTTATTCATCAGCAATGCAAGGATTCGTTCAAAAAAATGTTTGAATAGCAGAACTTCTGAAAGTTTAAACCACTGGCAGACGATTTGAAGAAGACCATGAATAATTTTGCCATATTAAAAACTACAATAATTTTATTTTTACAAGTTGTCAATGGTTCTTGTAAATATGAAAGTTATAATTTCGATTTTTCGTAAAAGTTGAGAAGTATCAGAATTTCAAAATTGATCTGTGCAAATTTTCAGAATTTTCTTAAGGCTAATTCTGTTATGTAACGAATAGAATTTCTCTCATAAGTTATCCAAAATCTACCAATTTCGGATGTAAGCCGCAAAAAAGTGAGAAACTTCTGTAATTTTTCAAAGACTTCTAAACATTCATAAAGATCTTAAATGATCAATATTTCAACCATAAAACATCGTAAAAACGTGGATGATTTTCTACCATCAATCTTCTCAATTACCTACAATATTTTCACACAAAGAATCTTGAAATCTCCCATAAATATTAAAACTCATAAAAACCAAAACTGAAAAATTTTGTTGATCATGACAAATGATCGATTAAAAATAACTCGACCCACCTCGTAACTCAATAAACGCCAATTGCAGCTACGTAAACCCACATACGCGATTATTCATCTGGGGCAATCAATTTTCTCCGGTGAAAAAATCACGCTTGATAAGATAAAAATTCGAGTGCAAAATATTTGGTAATACGACGCAATTGTAATTTAATTACCGAGGAATCCGTCCAAGCGATCCAACTCCCACTATCTTTTTTGTTGTAGACCCACTTGAACACTGAACTAATGTCGGGGAACATTTGTTGTTTAGTGAGCTTAAACGCTTTCGGTCTCGGGTGTTCCTCGACACCGCCGTTTAATAACTCGCGGAAGTATATGTCGAAAGCCGTTCTGCCCGCGCTGTCGAGAGTCGAACCCAAACCCCATACCAAGCTGAAGAGCAGCGTACACTGTAGGCTAACGGTGCTGATCGCCGATTCCGGCTCCAAAGTTGTGAGTAAGATTTTTGAAAACCACTAGAATCGAAGAAAAAAACATTCTTTTAATAAAAAAAAATAGCTGTAACTTTTTGTTTTATTTGATTCCTGAAAAAAAATGCATCACTTTTTATACACTGAATGGTTGAAAAAAAATTATGTAATTTCATAATTCAGAAAAAAAATTTTTTTAATTTTTAAAAACCACTTACCGAAAACATTAATACATCTTTAGCTACAAAAAGCCTCGTACAAAAATTTCCCACGAACTCCAAAAGAGGCACAATCAGCCATTGAAGAACATCAACCAAAATTTTAAATTGTTCTTCACCCAAAAAATGTTTAAAATTATTTTTCAATTGTTCGAAAAGCATGGTCCAGAGCATATTAGACGAGTCGATGAAAACTATTCCACATTTGTTCAGGAAACCTGGAGAAACTCGTGAAATATTCGTTGTTTCGAAAATTATGTTAATGTTTTTCGGAATGTGAAGAATTTCCCCTGCCGCTAAACATAATTTTTTGTTTCCATCAAACATCGTGCTGAGAAATTCAGTCCAAGTCATGTCCATTGGACCGTCCATAATAATCCATTTTTTCTCATAAATGTTGAGATTGATGAATTCGCGGAGAGTTTTTGTGAAAATTCCGTCCAAATATTTTTTTTTGGTTTCTCCGTATTTGCCGTATAAATTTTCGATAGTGACAGATTTGGGGTTTATTATTCTAGATGGAAAAATTTGGTTTAATAAAATTTGAGTTGATGTACTTATAAATTATTTAAAATTGCAGTTTACTACGTTAATTTTCATTAAAAATTGGAAAATCAAAATAGTTTTTTATGCAAATTACTAAATGATTTTCATTAATGCAGTACCTGATTATAAAAATGTATTACTATTTTTTTGTATAGCAGTTAACAAAAAATTTTTTGTTAAGTAATTATAAACGTAGTAGTAAAAGTCAAAATATATTTAAAACTTTGGTTTTTTAATCTCTGATTGTATGCAGCTTAAAAAATAAGTATTGTTATGTAAAAACGATCCATGATTTCTAAAATCTATAAAACATGCACAAATATCAAAAAAAGTAAAAAATTACCTGTACCACACTTTGGGTGCTTTAGAATCATTTTCATCTAAATTTTCCAACGCTTTGACAAGCATTTTACAAGCCACAGTTTTTCCCTGAAAACTTTCTCCTACCACAATTACTCCAGTTTTTAACTCAAGGATTTCATAAATATTCAAAATTTTATCCAAGATCGAACTAGAAACAAAATAATTTTCCTCCAACATCGTTTTTTCTAACAATTTTCTTAATCTAACGTATCGATTTTCCTCAACCTTCTCGAACAAAAAAATTTCACCACAGATATCTTGAAAAATTTTTGCATCATGATCTGACAATTTTGGCAAAAAAACGCTGATAATAGCCGTCAAAACAATAGAATTTTCATCGAGAATTTCATTCTCAGTTTTCAAATTTTCCACTTTCTCCAAAAAACTTTTCATGTTTTTCTGATCATAATCACAGCATTGAAAATTCATTTGTTCCAAAGAAAGTTTGTTTAATTTCTCCACTTTTTTTGCAAGTAATTTTGCACTTAAAAATCCAAAAGTCATTAATGAAACCTCGATGATTGTCGTGTAATTTGGAGTCATCATTGACATAGTTCTAAACGAAGATTTAAGATTACTTGGAAGTTCAGTGCGGTGAAAATTTTCAGGATTAATTGTTATGAAAATTGCGCAGGTGGGATTAAATTTCATTTCAGTTCCATCGAGAATAAATTTTTCCAGGTTTTTTTCTATAGCATTTTGAATTGTTTTTATTTGTTGGGCTGTAGATGATAAAGTTATTGAATTGTTCTTGTCGAAGTCTTTGAAACAAGACCATGCTCCACATTGAACGATTCCTTTTAAGAGCGTTGTCACGACTTCTCGATGTATGTTCTTTGAAAATCCAAAAAATATGCATTGTTTGGCGACAATTTTGCATAAATCTTTTATTGTCTCGGTTTTCCCACTTCCTGAAAACGTGATGTCAGAAGTCAAAAAAGAAAAGTTTTCAAGACTTCAAAGTTGTACAAGAGTGTTAAGAAATGCGATTTAGCAACTTGAATTTGGAAATTATTTTGAATTTTGCAACTGAATTTAAAATGCTTAATTAAAATGATGTAATAAAGGAATTTGTGTTGACAAACAAGAAAATTTCTGCTAATTCATTAAAGAACAATTATTTCGAGTAATATCATCTCTCATGAATTTTTTACGCCTTTTTTTATTACGTTCACTAAAAAATAATTCTAGTTGAAAAAAAGCCCAGAAACGATAAAGTTAGAAAAATTTAAATTTAATACTTATGAATTATACTTATGATTTATGATATATGAAAAATTTGAAATTAGGAAAACTTGCGATTTTGATATTTTAGTTGAACTTCGTTAAAATCGACATTATCGAAATTTACAATATGTCAACATTGTCAGCACAAATTTTCCTTCTGCATCTAAGTATCATTTTCCTAAAAAATATCAATCAAATGATTTTCCTCTATTATGTCTTAATCACACTTTATTTTTTTGAGAATTTTTCGCGTTCAAAATTGCAAATCCTTTGAGGAAAAATTTACGTTTTTCGAATACATATTTTGCTATAGAGTTTGAATTCAGAACTATTATGTGATAAAAGAATTATCTTCATATGACATTCTCAAAAAGCAGTAAATTCTTTTTATTGATATTCATTCTAGTAACAAAATAATTTCATAATTTTGGAAATTCTTCATCAAGAATATCGAGATCACAAATCTTTTCGACTTTAAAATTATTATTTTTCATTAGTTAAATCCTCTATCTTTTACTTTTTTTTCGTTTATTTTTCGAAATCTTCAACTTTGTAGTTCACAGAATAAAGTAATCTTTATTTAAAATTGATAAATTTATTTAAAACACTGGATAATGATTATAAGAAAAAAGCACTTTCTTAATAAAACAAATTAATCGAAATACAGTTAATCCAGTCTTTGTTGTAAAATATTTAAAAAATTTTTAATTTATCATCTCAAATATCAATGTCACGAATTTTCATCTGATCTGAAAATTTCAATTGTTTATTTGTTGAATCTATTTCTTAAACTCTACTAATTTGTTGTTACTTTCCTTTTTTTGGCTTCACCTTTGAAGTAAATATAATGAGAAAAAACGTTTTAAACATTTATAAGGTATAAAATTCACACGTCGGTGAGAAAAATTTTTTAATATAAATGTTTAAGCTATATTTTCTTTTTTAAACAATCATTTTGCTAGCTGTTTAACTTTTCAACTTCAGCCAAAAACGACATGAAATTTTTTAGCTATTCGCACATTTCGCGATCGCGTTACAATCAAGAAATTGTAAAACTTAAAATTATTTCGAAAGCGATTAAAGCTTTTCAACAATACAGTAAAATTTTTTTTCAATAAAAATTTACCATCAATCCCAATCGTAATAAATTCAACTTTCTTCGAGGAATTTAAAAATCTTTAAAGAAACTTTCAAACTCATTTTTCTAATCAAATTAATTTTTCTGTTTATTTATCTCAATTTTAATTCGTAAAATCAAACTGTTTAAAAACGAAATTTGTTCATTAGTAACAATCTGCAGTATTTTTCAGTAGTCTGATGAATCCGAAAATTATACTACATGTTTTGAAAATTATCGAATCTACTTCAATATAATAATGATCGATAAATCGATAGATTTACAATACATATTTTAATCCAGAATCTGATAGTTTTTCAACGAATTACAATTATCCATTAAAAAATTTCAATATTTAGTTTTTTCGCTTTTTTTTTTTAATATAATACGCAGGCCCGTGCGCAGGATTTACCGTTGGGGGGGGGGGGGGGCTGGCAAAAATTACGCCCACAAAAAAAAAG
>JAPYZL010129584.1:8362-60690 GCA_030522825.1 Platygaster orseoliae
GCCTGTTCAGCTTTTTAAATTTTTTAAATTCGATACTGTAGGAATTAAAGTTGAAATTTATTAAATATTTTTATAGATTTTTATAGAAATTACAACTTTCAGATTTTAGGTATTTCAAAGATTTCTAGAATTTTCGTATTGCATGTTATTTAAAAACTTTTTTTTATTTACTGGTATTTTCAACAATATTCAGGGTTTCTTTGGATCACTATACAAAATTCTATTCCATGTTATACTATTAACCATAATTGATAGTTTTTTTATTGAAAATTTCTTTTTGAATTTCAACTCCAACGTAACTAATATTCATTTAGTTTCCAATTCATTTAAACAGTAAAATGAATTTTATTTGCCGGTATGAAATTCAACATACATTTAAATTTCCCGCGTGCGCCAACTGAACGCGCAGTTAAATCTTTCCGACAATCTTCAAATCTTAGCTGATTGTTGAACAAATTTATTATTTATTTGTTAACATCTGACGTTTTGTTTTGCATAATTAATTAACATAATGAATTTTCTGTAACATTGAATTCTAAAAATCGTTCCTTGAAAGGTTCTCAATGCAGAACGAAATTCTGACATCACCAGAATAGCCGCCACTTAAATATTCATTGACAGATTTCAATTAACGATAAATATGTTTATACATTGACTCTTAAATTAAAAGCAGACATTTTTCCGTGAAATCGCAATAGAAACGAAAGACTTGTGGAAACTGGATGAAAGTCAGAATCGAGCGCAGGATCGAAGGTGGCCAAGTGTGATCCAATGCACGCTAGGATTTGGAGGGTTTCGTTGCGTGGTCGGTGATATCTTATAAGCTCCGAGGTTATCTCATTATGTCTTATCTGGTAGTTTCGCGCTTACTTAAGCTACGAAGCTTAGATCGCACGCGAACTCGCGCCATGGTATGCGATGATTTCGCATGGATTCGCTCGAGAACAATGTGTACCCGCGATTACGTCTGTACGTCACTCGATTAACGTCTTCATGAAACGTCGATTCAAGATTTCGAAATTATATTCTGCTAAATAGCAACCATTTGAATTATTTTGAAAAGTAATTATACTCTTATTTCTTATATGGTTGCTTCAGCAACCGTATAAGAAATTTGACCTTGAAGAAAATTGGTGGAATCGTGAAAATCTAAATGGAATGAAACTTTACTTGTTTTATGAAATGTAAGTCTGGGAAATCAAAGATGATTGTAATTTAGAAGATGAAAGAAACTCCAAACTTTTGATAACCAATTAACATAGACTTCATTATTATTTTAATGAACATATTAACGTCCGAAAGGACTAAATCGCCGTAACGTTACACGTCTTACATCAAGGCGGAAGGTGCTAAGTCCTCGTGAAGATGACCAACAAAGGATTTGGCTGGGCGAACGTTATTAGGTATTAATGCTCCAACTTGTATCAAATACAGAGCTGGTGATCATGGAGAGTGGCCGGTTCAGGATGTTCAGATTGTATGAGACAGGTCGTATCGTCCGGGCGGTTACCACGGCCTTGCCCGGTGGCTACCCTAATCCAGGGACGTATAGTTTTCATTAGAGACTCGCCCTCTGGCGCCGTCTTTGTACCCGGATCAGCTGGTTTAAGGCGGGATTTTACAGCCCCGTATTCGCCCCGCGTTATGCCAAGTTGCCCCGTTATTAACGACCCCTTGCGAGATGGTTCTCCGCAGTTTCAAGCACGTTTGGGCATGTACAAGTTTCGCATCACTTTGGCCGATTACCACTGCAGTTTCGCGGGTTTTCTTAGTCTAGTTTCTATTACGGTTAGAAAATGCCTTTGTGATGAGTTTACTCTTGGGGAATAAAGGTCAGGTTTTTTAGGAAATTCGTCCGTTTTAGGTTTTGAATGTTTATTGCTTACAAATTATGGGGATCTTGAATTTTCAATGCTTTGTAAGCAATAAACTAAATAAGTCAACGAGTGATCTCTTAAAAAATCTAAAAAAACATAACACTAACAAACTAATTTTACAAAAAGAATATATTGAGTATGATATTCGTAATAATATATATTTTACATTTATATATGTATATATGTTATATGACGATGAAAATGAAAAATTTTCGATAAATAATTGCCAAAAAGTGAATACATCACATACAATAATAACTATTATTATAATTATTCAATATTTAACGTTTGTAACTTCAGGGACATCAAAAAAAAATATTTCTTCACAAAACCCCTCCCAACAATTTTTTCTACCCGCTGATATCCACATCGCGTTCCCACCCCAAAAACCCCTGAAATCCCCCAAATCAAATCTCCGACTGAAGAGCCCGCGGTTCGTTTTAACCCCCGAAAAAAGAAAAATAATCAGCCGGAATAAAAACAAAACGAGCCAGCAGCAACGGTCAGTTATAGGGTGCCCCGCATCGGTGCACGGGTCGCGGTAAGATGCTTTGGGATCAAGACGAGTGCCCTCGCTTCGCCCTTTGACTACCTATATAAGTACTACCTCGGCATCGGGACCAACTTCGGTCTTATTACGAGCCGCTCCTTCGTCTCTTTCACCGGCATATATCCATCTCGCCAATCTCGATCCACGGCTCTCTCTTCATTCATAGAAAGGTTTCGGGATTCGAGGCTGGAGTGGGATGCAATCGGGGACTTGAGTCAGGGTTAAACAAGGATCGCCGGCATTGTGCGCGACTTCGGGCGCGCCATTGTTTCGGGATAGACGAGTGGATCTGCATATGCTTAGCGCGGGGGTTACGCGACGTCGTCGCCGCGAGATCTTCACCCTTAATGTCGCCCTTTCGCGTACCAAGCTCTTATTATACGGATGGAGGAGTATTAGAGGAAGGGGGGTGGGTAATATATGTATAGGAAAGTCGGCGATTAGATGGATGGTTTGCGGGGATGTGGGGTAAAGAATTCGCCGGTAAAGTTACGGGGAAACTACTAATCATGACCAGAGTTAATAAAAATAGACTGAGAACAATTTAAATTCTTATCAAATATACTCGTTTAGAGTTTTTTATATTTTGGTAGGAAATTTTTTAGGAAAACAAGGGCATTTCCCAGGTAAAAATGAGTAGATATCTGGAGATCTACAATAGATCTCTGGATATCTGTAGGAGATCTTTAGATATCCACTATAAATGTTTATAGATCTCATTTGATCTTGTAATCGATAACCGTAGGCTTACATAGATCTACAGGTATATCTCTGTATATCTACTTGTAGATCACCATAGATTCTTATAGATGTACTACTAGATCTCCGTATATCTTCGTAGATCTACTCGTAGATCTTAATTGATTTCCATAGATCTGTTGGTAAATCTACGAAGATCTTTATAGATCTATTTGTAGATCTCGGTTGATTTCCATAGATCTGTTGGTAGATCTTCGAAGATCTTCATAGATATATTTGTTGATCTCCGGTCATTTCCATGTATCTGCTGGTAGATCTCTGAAGATCTTCATAGTGCTATTTGTTGATTAAGATCTACTCAAGTAGATCTACAGTAGATTTACTCAAGCAGATCTACAGTAGATTTACTCAAGTAGATCTACAGTAGATTTACTCAAGTAGATCTGCAGAGATGCTCGATTTAGGTACATCTCTATAGATCTACGTAGATTTACAGAGATACCCGATTTGGGTACATCTCTATAGATCTACTCATTTTTACCTGGGTTTTGTCAACTTTTACTGTTAGAATCATTCTGACAGTCAAATTTGACATACAAAGATGACTTGGAAAAATATGCAACTAGAAAAATGGAAACATACATAAATTTATGTAAAGATAAATAAAAGTAAAATAACAACTCTCCTCTTTTGCTGTTTTAAAACGCTAGAGATCACTATTGCCATTATTTATCATCTCAAACTCTTTATTATTATTTGATTCTCGATAAATGTAGTTTTCTTGAGTAAAAAATTATTGTCTTTTCCTCTATAAAATATGAGTATCAAGGTTCAAATTCCTCAAATACTCAAAATACTCTAATATTTTACTATATTATGACAAAAATAGTCACCTAATGAAATGTACATTTTCATTTCGAAAACTGATTGACATTGGTTGAAGACAACTGAATTAAAAAATATACTTTATTATAACAATCCTACTGATGAATAAAAAATGAATTTTTTAGTACTACAGATTGTTAAATTTTTCGTAGAGGATTTTTACCAAGTTATATTATAACAGTTGAAAAAAAAAAATTCACATACAAGTTAATTTTTAATGGTTAAAATGAAAAATCCTAAAATTGTTACCCCACAATTAGCAAACGTGATTCATACCAACTCAAAAAAATCCCTTTATATGCATTTTCTCACTTCTGAAACTTTTCCTGTACATTTAATCTGATTTGTCATTTATTTAATGGAAAAATCGTTTTTTTTTTCTTGCAGAAAAAAAGTTGCCAGTTCATTGTGTAGTGGAAGCGATCTCCAGCGTATCAGATATGCGTTTGGGCGGTACAAGGGAAAGTTGGCGTAGGGCCAACGTCGAACAGGACACGTATGTTCTGATTCCGGCTTCAATGACATATCAGGTAATATTTAATAAAAAACTATGTTTATTTTTTTAATGCAGAATGTATATTTATAGATATTATTTATAACCTATAATATTTTTCATTATTTATAGCTTTTGCTGGCTACATGCGTCATTTTATGATACATATTTACGACTCTTTATTTATCTCCTCAAATCATGCATAATGTTTGTACTATGGCAACAAAAAATATCTTTTTAGAGCAACAAAAAAAAGTTATTGTTGATAAAAAAATTCGTTTTATTAAGTAGTGTTGAAACACCACATATTTTTGCCGATACAACAAATCCTTTTTTTTTGCACTATATTTTTTTCTCAGTGCATTTTTGTTTTGTTTTGTTTGAATTGTATTATATGAACAATTTCTCAATTATCGACTGTTTTGTTTGTTTGAAGAATTTGGTAATCGAGGCCCTGCACCGTTTGAACTACTCCAACGATTTGATTTTGAGCGCAAGGGGTAGCATCGTCATACGAAACTGGAAGCCGCTACCAATAGAAAAAGTCGCGGAAGAACCAAATTTGACAGTAGGCGATATTTTAGCTGACTTGATAAACATAGCCACTGTAAAAATCTACGTGTACAGATCAAGACCGCCTCTACCAAGCCCTGCGTCTGAGGTCAAGGACAAGCTCTTGAGACTATTGATGTACCACAGCCACCACTTACTGGCTTCTTCAGGATGTCCTTTGGATGAGGTTATTAAACTATATCTTTTCTACGAACAATATTTGTTTAAATTTAGACGGGAATTATTTTTTTACCTTTTCAATCATTGAGATTTTTTAAATAACTCCAGATAATTTCAATGGGTTGCAAAATTGAGAAAACGTTTGAGACGTAGGGAAAAAAGGATTTGCTGGAGCAGCAAGAAGATGTGATGTTTTAACACAACTTGACAGAATAAATTTTTTTTGCTACCAGAGCAAAATCGTGATTCCATTGATTAATAAGTATGCTTTGGTAGAAAATAAGATTGGTTCAGGCAACACAAAAATTAGCTACTGCTGCGAAACAAATTAGTTAAGTTGTGTTGAATCAGCACATCTTTTTGCTGATATTGCAAAGTCTCTTTGCTGTGTACAGAATTACGAAATATGAATAATTAGATTATCTAATTTTAGAAACCTGTTGAGTGATTTTCAAAAAATACTAAAAATCTACAGAAATACTAAAAAATTCTTTAATATTTCGTAAACACAAAAAACATTCGAAAAATACTAAAAATCTAACAATAGTCAAAAACCATGTAAACATAGTGAACTGAAAAATTTCAAAAACTTGGAATCCTAGAGCACATGATTTTATAAATCTAAATAGAAATCTTTAGAAATGTTAAAATATTTTTAAAATTTTTAAATGCCAAAACAAAGAAGAAAAAGAAGAAAATTACTGGGAATATTAATCAAAGATACATTGTTTTTTTTTCAAAATCGAAATGAATATTCCAAGTCGTTGAATATTTTCAACACTATCTATTTAGTAATTCATAGAAATACAGGAAATATTAAAAAAAAAAAAATTATACAACATCTTAGTATATTACATCAGATACAAAAATGA
Source organism: Platygaster orseoliae (assembly GCA_030522825.1). Lineage (NCBI taxonomy): Eukaryota > Metazoa > Arthropoda > Insecta > Hymenoptera > Platygastridae > Platygaster > Platygaster orseoliae. The sequence continues at coordinate 14,471 of JAPYZL010129584.1, forward strand.
TAAAAATCCATGAAATACTGTTTGTTTCGACATTACTTACACAAAAATTATAAAAATGTTGCAATCTTCCAGAAATTTCCTTTTTAGAGTATTGAATTCCAAATATCAAGAATAATTGACTCTTGACTCCAAAAACCTTGAAAAAAAAAACTTAACCCTAAAGTTCACAAGACTAAAAAGTCTCATTCCTGTAACATGATCGTCAAAGATGAAAAATTATAAAATTCCTTTGAACTATATTCTTCCAAAAAAAATCTCCCGAAAATTTTTTTTACCTACTCCTTTATCATTATCAGTGCTGAACTAAATATCTACGACACATCTATAAATGTTTATAGAATAATTACAATAAAACTAATGAAATATTTGCAATAAAAAATTGATGATAAAAAAATATCCATGAACTAGTAGGACTATCAATAAGTGAATGAAAATTAATACAGTGAATAATGGCGTGACCTCATAAATTTTTAAATTCAAAAAATTGTTTCTTCGACGACTAATATGAACGTGATATAAATTGTTAAAATTCTTGTGATCATATAGTTTCGGAGAAATACACTGATTTTTATCATTTTTGTTTATTACTATTCTCAGTATAAATATATTATTAGGTATTTATATTGATTCAATTGCAAGATATATTTGCATTTTCTTTAATTATTCAAAAAGGTGTCGAAATATTCACGAAAATAATGCAGATCGTTAAAATCACCACTTTTTAAAATAAACTCCAATTGTTTGAATAAATAATAAATATTTACGTCAATATTATGATTCAAAGATATGACCGCAAAAAAAGTCAAATGCAACAAAATATTAACTAACAACGTTCTAAAAATGTTACTCCAATGTTCCTACGATGTTACAACGCTGCAATCACATGTTAAATCATTGGCATAGCTCTACTTTCGCCAGAGCTTAAGTCTGTCGACATTTGACTGTTTTAAATTTAATGCCACCTCCCGAAGTTGGACCTTAAGTAATCGCTAAGACGATGAGCAGTCAATCTAAAGCGTCCATTAGAGCATTGGGCTCTCATTGAAACAGAATCGCAAGGTCGAGAAGGGTGTGCGGGGGAGGTGGGGTCCCAGCTAAAAATGTATAAAATGTAAATCTAGCCAGAGTGGTGTTTGTCACCGGAGCGCCTAATCTCATTAAGAATTCCTCTCGCTCTTTGCGCTGCAGAGTCGCGGTGGTAATCTTCGGCGGAAGCTCGCTCGTGGTTTCTCGATCCCGGCCTTGAATAAATGCTCTCTCGGTTTCTACTTACCGGCCGAAAAGCTTCCGCTTACACCCTCTTGACTCGAGCTTTTTCTTTTCTTCTCCCGATCTTGGAAGTCATAATGTCTCCTAACTGACGCCATTAATAATTTTCGAGCTTAATTGAAGTTCGCGCTGACTCGATTCAGGGACGCAATGAAGAGATCGTGAATATATGGATTAGCGAGAATTGCGAGTAACGCGTTACTTTAGTTATGAACAGAACTTACTGAAGTATTCACGAAAAGTAGGGAAATATTTATTTATTGACAATAAAATTATCGAAGTATTTGGGATAAATATTCACGAATAACTTGATCTTTGAAAGAGTTAATCGAAATTATTACAGAGAATAATGACTTGGCAAATTTTCAGCTGGAAAATGAGCACTTCTGAATCGTACGAAAAATAAACAAGTAATTCGAGAATTAAATCTTTCTAAACTTTAAGATTTTTGTGATATTATGGTTTTAAAAAATCAAGGGCGTAGGAAGAAAAAATTTTAGGGAGGTGTTTTTTAGAAAAATCTGTCTTGATAATATTTTCTTTAAAATCTATCAAAATATTAGACATTTAAAAACACTTTCATTCCTAGAGCATTGATTTACAGGAAGCTATATAAAAATTCATAATATCAGAAAACCTTTCGAGTTATACAAATAATGAGGAAATATGAAAAGCACTACAAGTATCAGAGAAAGACAGAATTGAGTACCAATATATTGAATACTTATATAAAAAACTTTCAAACCTGTACTACAAATTTTATTTAACTTTTAACTTCCAAAATTTGTAAAATTAATATATCATATTACTGAAATCAGATCTTCAAAAAATAAAAATCGTTAAATCCCAAACAACTTTTTTTTTTTACTATTTTAGGAATTTCTTTAATTTTCGTATTTTATGCTGTACATACAATTTTTTCGACTTTTTTGGCATTTTTATTGATTGTTGGGAATTCTTTGATTTATCATACACTATTCTGAAATAAGATGCTCTGAAATTCTGATTTAAATAGATTTCCAGTATTTCTGAAAATCTCTGGGAAAATAAGATCTACGAATACTTTGAATATCTTAGAGATTTATTATATTTTCGTACTTTTCGATGTGTTTATAAGATTTTGCAGCGTTTTAAAATATTCTTATAGATTTCTTGTACATGTTTATATTTGAATATATTTTTTTTTTAATTTGATGGTCCAGAATTTACAGTTTTATAAATTGTACGTATTTATTCGAATTTTTCAGAATAGATTTAACTTAAAAAGTTCTAATATTTTTAGTATTTTTTCAGTTTGTTTATGACTCGGAATATTTTTTGGTATTATCATGAATTTTTGTCTCCATTTCTAGAATTTGAAGCTTCAAAGTTCAAATTTCTTAGATTTTCAAGAATTTGGTTTATTCTAGCTTTTTTTTTATCAATCATCAGTGGGTCAAAACAATTTTTTTTTTGTTTTACATTATCCTAGCTAAACATTTATAATTATAAGGTTCTGAAACTAAGATTTCTGCTATTTTTGGTTTTTTAGATGAAGATTCTTGAATTATATTTAAATTTTAGAACTAAGAAAAAACAATTCCTTACATTCTCTATATTTCAGTGAGTACATTTTGTATCATTTGACTTTTCTTCATTATTTTTCATTTTTATTTCTAATAAATTTAAATTCAATAATATTATTGTTATCTATTTTTGACTTTGCGTAAAAATTCGTCAATAGAAAAGTTTTGTAAAAATAGTGAATTTATAAATATTCATCCTTTGATAACAAAATCGATAACAAAGAGAAATCGTTTTATAAGTCATCGATTTTTTTAATTGCTCGTTCAAAGAAAAATTTTAAGTGTCATTGAATTACTCGTTCCTGTTTTAAAATTGATTAATTTCGAGTGGAAAATATCTTTCGCAAAAGATTACAATGTAAAACTCATTACGAAAAAAAATTCCAGAAAAATTTCATAATAGTAAAAAAATTTTAAAAACTGGCTCGAGGCTGGTAAAGATGAGAAAGCACCATCGCCGGAAGATTTCCCGACGCAACTTGTAGCTACGAAGATCCCATAGCCGTAGCGTGTGATAGGATTACCCTTTGCTGAATTCCCAGCCTTCATCAAAAGCCTCCTCCTGATATCGGGGGGCGCGGGGCCTCCCCGGGCCGGTATTATCTAAGTGCACTCTCTTTGAAGATTCTACTCCACCCGCCCTTCGAACGTTAATGCTCCTCCTGTTGGTCTATGATTACCAATTTTCTCAGGCAGACATTTAACAACCAAATTTCGGAACCAAACTAGTCCCGATGGCTCGCCCATCTCTTCGGCAAACGTGGAGGAACTCATCGAGATACGCGCCCCAGGTCGAGAACGCCTTTCTTAGTTAGTCGAGCGATTTGGTAATTTCGATGAAGAACTTTCATTATTACATATTTATTGTAGTTTCTAACAAAATCACTTTTTAAAAATTTTTTTAATTTAAAAATTTTTATTAATGATCCTTGTGTAAGATTTTTTCTCTTAAAACACAAATCTAAGGAAAACACAAAAAAAGAAATAACTTGGCGTCGATTGATTTACAACGAACGGCTTCCGCGAAGTTGTCGCCAAGCTACGAAATAAATACGCGTAAATCAGGCTAAAATGGTGTCTCAGATAAGCCAGGAGTAGCAGTCGCTGTTTGCCCAATGATTTCTGGAATCTCGCTGATGGCTGTCAAGCCCGTTCAAACACGGTGCCGTAAAAGTCAGCCGGGCGATTTTTCCCGATATGCCGGGATCTTCGCTGCTACCTCCGAATTACGGTAGATTACCAAGTTAAGTGGCGTCGCTCTAATCCCGCTTGTTTACACGCTCCTATAAATCATCATGATAAGGTGTACGCTCTAAACTTTCCATAATCGCAGACGCTTTTGTCTGTCAACTTGCTTGGGGCGTGCGAAAGTCATTCGATTCGGTATTTTCGCGAAAATAGAGTATATTTTCCCTTCTCATAGAACATAATATCTATCAGTTTTTACGATTTATCGATCATCTAGAGCCAAAAAATGGAATTTTTTTTGTTTGTTTCTTGTTTTGAAGCTTTTGGTTTTTTTTGGGCACTCATCAGGAAACTTATCAGGAGTATGGAAATTTATAGGATAAGGATCGAAAGCTAGAATAAGTTAAACAAATTCATAGAAGTTTATTTTTCCCTATAAGGTTACATTGGCTCTGAGAGAACGATGACAATAGAAAAACGAAATCTTCCACACAGCTATATTCAATACCCACCTTGAATTATTTTTTCAGATAACTTTATCTTCACTTTTCCGAGGGGGTAACGAACTAAACGAAGACACCAGAAGAAACTTCGAAGCGTGGTGGGAACAGCAACCTTACATATCAGGCCTAAATCCTCTTCTTTCCGCAACCAATCATCATCAAACCCAAAATCCCTCTTCCGAAGGAATAGGCCCGATCAGACCCGTTGGGCCCATAGGCCCACCGCATCCTTCGCTCATACCTTACGCGCACAAAACCAGGATGAGGACGAGCTTCGACCCAGAGTCTGAACTACCTCGCTTACAAAGGTTTGTCTTCAGTTCCAGATCTTGAAGATATTTATTCTTTTGCAAGATATTATTTCTTTTGCAACTATTTAAACAGTCATTTCATTTATTGCTGGATGTACTGTTTTGGTAATCTCATAACCTGGATAGCAGTTGAATGAGTTATAGTTTATTGATGACAATTCTGTGTCTTGTTCACGAAGGTGGTTTGCAGAGAACCAGCATCCATCGAGGCAACAGATACAGCATTACGTAAACGAGTTGAACTCTCTCGATTCGAGGCGAGGAAGGAAACCTCTGGATGTCAATAACGTGGTGTACTGGTTCAAAAACGCTCGGGCCGCGCAAAAAAGGGCGGAGAGCAGGGGTGCCAACGGATACAGCCCACCTGGTCGTAGTTCGACACGTGCTAGTAATATAAGCGAAGATTGCAGTGATGAAGATGAAGATTCTAGAAATAGGGTGAGTTTGAAACTGTTTTTATAATAGTTGTGTTATCGAAGTGAAGAGTTATGTTATCTTCAAACTTAACTTTTAGTCAACGTCACCGCCATCCTGCGCCCCAGGAAGCCCGCCAGGACCATTGCCCTTGACGACAAGGACGAAGGACCAGTTGACGCCGCCATCGGCACTAATCAAACAGGAAGAAACCCGGGTATCTTCCGGCTCCGAGGATGACGAGGCCTGTTCCTCGGGGCCTTTACCACCCTCGTTCTCTATGGTCCCGAGCCCCATGTTCAGTCACAGCGTCATGTACATGTCCCATTATTTATCACCCCAAAGGCCCACCAACTGTCCCACAAGCATTATCGACGAGCGTCGGAAGAGGAACCGAACGTTCATCGACCCCGTCACGGAAGTACCGAAATTGGAAACCTGGTTCACGCATAATACTCACCCCAGTCACTCGGTAATTGGACTTTTAGAAAAAATTTACATAAGAAATTTAAACATTATCAGTTTCCTAATCTGACTTGTATGACCTTCTAGTAGAACGTAAGTCTGAAGAATTATATTTGATGTTTCAGTTGATCCTGCAGTACACAACAGAGTTAAATCAAATGCCATATCGTCAAAAATTCCCCCAACTCGAGACAAAAAACGTGCAATTTTGGTTCAAGAATCGTCGGGCGAAGAACAAGCGTTTAAAAATGTCACTCTTTGACAACGACTCGTCTCAACCTCATTCATACCACGCGGAATAATCCAGAAGCGCGATTTTCGACCTTTTTTCAATGTAAAGAAATTATTTGAATCACTCATATGCGTATATGTGTACGCAAGAAACGACGGAATCCTATTATAATATTACAGAAAACCAAGGAGGTCATCTATTGTCATTCCAACAATCTACAGATTCGAGAATAAGGATATAGTACATGGAATGCGCTTTCCTCGTATCGCTATCCAAAGATCTCGTGGTCCCAACACTTTTTATCCAAGTGTATTTGAATTCGTTCTCTTCATTTCAAATCTGATTATTGAACAAACTTATAATTCATGATTAACCAACGTTTCATTCTACATTAAAGACCTTTTCAAGGACACTTTCCAGAACTCAATGTATATTTGTGATAATGAGTTCTAGAAATTATCCTTAACGATAGATTTTTATAAATGATAGTTTCGTCCAATGATTAACTCAGTGTTTATTCATAAAATTATAAAAATCAATGACAACATGAAGAAAAGAAGAAAAAGAGCATGTTGCCTAAAATTTTTTTTTACCTTGAACAGGATTAAACTATCAAAGTGTTTAAGCCATTGAAAAGCGTCGAAAGCGCACTCCATTTCGAGCCTAACCTCACCAACAGAGTTTTCACTACTCTCATATATACCTCTCTACAAGAAGCAAACTATGCCAAAGAAAATAAATTTTGCTGTGTAAATGCTGTAGAAAAAACTTTTAATATTTCACAACATTTTTGTCGAGTAAGGGATAGAGAAAAATCAATGGTGTATACTGTCGCAGTTCCCAAATGACACTGTACCTTCGTTGTAATTATATAATATGATTATCGTTAGCGTAATCAATGTACATATTGGATAATACTGAATAAATGTACTTCAATATTTATTGGCTTTTGAGTTTATTTTGTATCATTGTTTACTTGAAAACTCACAACAATGAGAAAAAATTATCGATATTTTCATAAATTTTGAAATCTAATTCTTTAACAAATATTGAGAGTAGAACAAATTATTTACGTTTCCTGTTGAATTACCAATTGTCGATAAGGTAAATTCCGATCGCAACAATATTATCATTGGGTAATCATAAGCATAGAATCAATAATTACAAAATTTTAAAATTACAAAATTTTTATTTTTTTGCATCAAGTTACTCTGCACGCGTAACCAACTCGCAATTATTATAATTTTAATTCGACGGACGATTTTAACTGTGGAAAATGTCAAAATATGCGATCCGATAAAAATGTAACTACATTATTACAATCAGGGCCTAAAAAATATTTACTTTATTAACAACAGTTTATTTTATTATTTCTACCATATTTCCTAATAAATAAGTAATATATCATTGGATTCCCGGTCATTTTCCCAAATCCATGTTCCCGAACAGTCATTTTCTCGACTTATCATTTTCCCGAAAGTATTTTTCTCTGAACGACAATTTTCCCGAAAGTATTAATTTCTAAATTTCGGTTGGAATTTCACTTTGATTTCAATTCTATACATTTATGAATTTCATAAGAAGAGTCTTCAATAAAAAGAGTCATGGTAAAAGTTTTAAATTTAAGAATTTCAATTTAAAATTTTATTTTTAATTAATTTGAAAATATAACATCAAAATTTTTTTTAATAAATGAATATTTTTTAATCAATATTGAAATTTAAAAATCATAAATGCGTAACCATGGCATTTCTAGACATTAGGTTGATAGGAAAATTTTCCGTTCGAGAAAATTAAAAATCCTTCGGGAAAACGGATTCGGGAAAAAGATTGTTCGGGAAAATGGTTTTTCAGGAACATGGCCGTTCGAAAAAATACCTTTCGGGAAAATGACCGTTCGGGAAAAGGAATTCGGGAAAATGGTCGGCAACGATATCATTGTTCGATTTTTCGAAAATAATTTGCTGTTTTTTCGCAAATCATTCGTGTAATTCGTCTATAAAATCTTTTTTCTTACTTATACTTTTGTTCATAAACTTTTTTTTGAAGCGGAATAACTTGTGAATTGATTTTGAGCAGAATAAAATAATTTCATGAAATAGTATCAACGACTTTTTCATTTCTTTTAAATAATTCGGTAATTTTTCATAAATGATTTTTCCCATCCTAGTTATAACTAAGTTCTTACAATTTTTATCGTATTCATCAGACTTCAAGTTTTTTGTCTCGAAACTTAGCGAACTCTACCGCTATATTTGATCATACCAGGAAAAAACTATGCGATTCTCCTTCAATCTTCTGACAGATAACATCGGAAACATGAGAGAAATAATGATATCCGGAAGAAAAAGGAAAAGATGCGACCAAGAACGTTATCCGCCAAGGGAAAATAGAGCACAATCGCACGGGGAGGGGTTGGTATGTAAGGGATGAAATGTTGCGTCGCGAGATTTCCAATTTGGCGCAAGTAAGAATAATGCAAAAAGAGGGTAAAAAAACGGAAAAAATGAAAGATGACGGTCGCGCTCCTGCAGAGGCTGGGGCGCGCAGAGAGTTTCTGGATTTAATGAGGATAGGCGGATTTGTCCAATTAAAACGTCTTACAAGGATCCAACCGACGAGCTATTCATTCGCAAAACATTCAGTCTATCTCCACGTAATACCAGATTTTGTATCCCGCTTTCTTATCCTCCCCCCCTCTTCCCCCTTTGCCACTCCTAGTCAATAAGGGAGCTCCTGAGAAATTTTGAAGTTTTCTAAGTTTTTTCGAATAAGTTCTTTTTATTCAAATCACAGTGTGTGACTATTACTGCAGTATAAATAATCATAATTGTGATGAAAATGTGAATTTCAAATCAGTGATACGCATATGACAGTCATTTAATTTTTTTTTTTTAATTATACAAATGCCATAAAAAAAATCTCTAACATAAAAAATTCCATTAAATTCCCAACATCAGCACTTTTTTCTCCGATCGGCCCTTGAATTCCCCAACTTCATAAAACTTAATCGTGATTTAAATTTACAATCTCGGAACAGCTTTTGCTCGTTTAAAAAAACCGACTAACCAATCAAAGGCTGTTTTCGAATGCATAAAGAGGCTGTGAAAATTTCGAGCCATCCTAACGAACGGAACTCGAACATTGAGTAAAAAAAGTTTCGGGGAAAAAATTAGCTGTCCCATCATCTTCAATCATCCGGCTATTGCTTAGAGCTCACAATTTTAGTGAGGCTTTTTATGGGTCCTGCGAAAAGGACGAAGGATTAAAGAAGGAAGAGAAGTTCATTTTTACGAACGCTTCGTAAACGCCACCGATTAACATCCCTCAAGGATTACGAGGCCAATCCAAAGGCTAATTTGCGAGATCTTCGATGCTCGGCGTCTTCCCTTCCAAGCATCGCATTTCCCGACCCAGATTTTGCGTAAAAAGGAAAAGATATCTTAATGAGAATTAGGATTTTCATAGAAATTGTGATTTTTTTAACTTTGATGGTGATGGGAAGTTGCACTGGTTATTATGGTACACTGAAAAAAAAAACTAGTGTTCTGACTTGTGAAATGGGACTAAATTTACAAATAATACAAGGAAAAAAAAGGATTTGATTTAACAGCAAAAAGATATGCAGTGTTCACGTAATTTGATAGAACATATTTTTTTTCTTGTTTTTTTTGTTGGTACAATAAATTTTTGTTGTTGTCAGAGCACAGTCATTTTTCATTAAATTTCATTGCATATTAATTGTGCTATGGTTGCAAAAAAAATTTGCTGAAACAAAAAAAAAGCTACTGTTGCAAAAAATTGGTTCCATCAGGTTTTGTTAGAACAGCACATCTTTTTGCTCATACAGCAAAAGCTTTTTTTACAGTGTATAAATCTTCACAATTTTCTGATTGCTTTTCGGATATTTCAACACATACCACAATTTGCACATTTCTTATCGAAATATAGATGTGTAAGGAAGTTAAAAAATTGAAACAATGATATTTTTCCCCCAGCATAAAAACAACTTAAAACCTTTTTTTTTAATTTCAGAAAAATTTTGATTGATAACATTATAGCAAGAAATTATTTCCGCGAAACCTGCTTTTTGAATTTTTCACATTCTTAATCTATTTCTGAGCAGACATGAAGTATCACCGTTTTGATAAAAATTATATCATTCAAGTGAAAGTATGTGTCAATTTCAAATAAATCAACGACGATTGATTTATTATAGTCGGATCTAAAAGTCTTAATTTTGTAAGTCCCTTTTGAGTTTCTTCCAATTTACAGTCTCAATATTTTTGTTCTGCAAATAAGATACTCAGAAAATTGAAAAATTGAATTTTTAAATCTAAATGGTATAAGAAAAAAATTTTTTAGGTGATCGTAACAGATTAGAAACCAAAAATATCAAATTAATCAAATTTTACAAAATCTTTTACTTTAAATGTTTAAATCAGATTTCTTTGCAGTCATTTGCATTTAATTTTCATAAACAAAATATTTATATTTCTTATGGTACAAGACATACAAATCTTTTTATTTTTATTTAACCATTTATTTTTGTATACAATCAAACACTGTTGAAGCAAATTGTCTATACTGAAAATGAAATTTATTTTGAATCAATAAAATATAAATTGAATATATATTAAGATTTGATTTATTAAAAAAGTTTGAAAGAAAGTGATTTAAACCATTCATGATACAAAATTCTTGGAAACGTGCAGAAACGAAGAAATCGTGCGCCAAGCAATTCTCCGAAATTCTGCAAACGATTTAGAAATTCCACGAATCAATGGAAAAATTCGTCATTTTTATTTTTATCGTGGACATACTCATTCTTAGAAATCAGAGAATCGAATTTCATTCTTCGTAAAAAATAACGAAAAAGACGTCATTTCCATGAAAAACGTATACAATGAATTCGATAGAAGACGCTGCAAAGAAAACTACATCTTCTCAGAAATACTGCTTATAACTGAAAATATTTGCAAGAAGTTATGAAGAAACTCGTTTCTTGCATAAAAAACGTATATAATAAATAAATGAGAAGTTTCTGGTAAAAAAATTATTCTTAGAAATTCTGCAAGCGACCTAAAAAATTTCCCCGAATCGATGGAGAAACTCGTCATCCTATACCAATTCGAGGAAAGAAACTGCACATGACCATTCATAATCTAACATTCGTTGAAACATCTAGGAACTAAAAATCCGTGCACCAAGCGGTTCTTCGGAATTCCTCAAACGATTTAAGACATTTGCACGAATCAATGGGAAAACTCGTCATTCTAATTTTTATCATGGACAGAATCATTTTTAGAAATCATGGAATCGAATTCAATTCTTTCTAAAAAATAACGTAAAAAGCATCATTTCCATGAAAAACGTGTACGATTGAATTTGATAGAAGGCGCTGCTAATGAAACTACATTTTCTCAAAAATACTGCTTACAACTGAAAATATTTGCATGAAGTTATGAAGAAACTCGTTTTTTGCATAAAAAACGTATACGATAGATAAATGAAAAGTTTTTTATAGAAAAATTATTCTGAGAAAATCTGCAAGAGACCTGCAAAATTTCCCTGAATCGATGGAAAAACTCGTCATCTAACCAATTCAAGGAAATGAACTCTGCACAGAACCATTTTTAATCTAAAATTCGTAGAATCATCCAGGAACCGAGAAACTGTGCACCAAGCGATTCTCCGAAGTTCCTCAAACGATATAAGACATTTCCACGAATCAATGGAAAAACTCGACATCTTCATTTTTATCGTGGACATAATCGTTCTTAGAAATCATGGAATCGAATTCAATTCTTCCTAAAAAATAACGAAAAAGGCGTCATTTCCATAAAAAACTTATACAATGAATTCGAGAGAAGGCACTGCAAAGAAAACTACATGTTTCAGAAATTCTGCTTACAACTGATAATATTCGCAAGAAGTTATGGAGAAACTCGTTTTTTGCATAAAAAACGTATACGATAAATTAATGAGAAGTTTCTGGTAAAAAAATTATTCTCAGTAATTCTGCAAGTGATCTTAAAAATTTCCCTGAATCGATGGAGAAACTCGTAATCCTACCAATTCGAGGAAACAAACTCTGCACATGACCATTCGTTATCTCAAACATCTCAAATTCGTAGAAACTTACAGGAACCAAGAAACCGTGCACCAAGCGATTCTTCGAAATTCCTCAAACGATTTAAGACATTTCCACGAATCAGTGGAAAAACACGTTATATTTTTTTGTATCGTGGACATAATCATTCTTAGAAATCATGAAATCAAATTCAATTCTTTCTAAAAAATAAAGACAAAAGCATCATTTCCATTAAAAACGTGTACGATTGAATTCGAGAGAAAGCGCTGCTAACAAAACTACGTTTTCTCAGAAATACTGCTCACAACTGAAAATATTTGCATGAAGTTATGAAGACACTCGCTTTTTGCATAAAAAACGTATACGATAGATAAATAAGAAGTTTTTTGTAGAAAAACTGTTCTCAGAAATTCTGCAAGCGACCTACAAAATTTCCCTGAATCGATGGAGAAACTCGTCATCCTACGAATTCGAGGAAAGAAACTCTGCACAGAACCATTTGTACTCTAAAATTCGTAGAAAACAAGAAACCGTGCATCAAGTGATTCTTCGAAATTCCGCGAACCACTCAAAACATTTCCCCGAATCATCGGAGCAACTCGCCATTCCTATAAAAAACGTAAAGAACTAATTCGAGAAAAGGAGTTGAGACTCCGTGCAACCGTCTCGAAGAATATTATCTAGCGTAGCGTCCGGTGGCCGCGTGGAAACGGGAATAGTTAGGAATATCCTAGCCATGAGATAGGCGAGCGACGAAGCTCTTGACAATCGTTATTCAGGAACTTCGCTGACAGCTCTCCGGATAGACAGATAAGAACGTACTCTGAATGCCGATGCGCGCACAATAACGTGCATCTCCTAGGTACTTTTGTGCTTGCCAATACGCGACCTGCGAATCAGACTAGACGGCTAGAAAGCCCTTGGAAACTTACTTCTGAAAGGCGATCGGTCGCACGATAAAAGTCATATCGGCCCGCTAATACAATCGCGGCCTGTCATGTGGTACATACGCCACGCCAATGATTTAGGCGAGAAACCGAACATCGCTGTACCGTAACATCCCATAAGTGATAAAGCGGAAGCGGGAATTTCCCTGTTAGGTTCATGAAGGAAAAAATAACTTGTCATCTAGAATACACTCATTCGATTACAAGTACCTTATAAAATCAACTAGGGTCTTTTTTTATTCGAGAATTCGCTTGACATTACGTTAATGAAAATACGGAATTTTCATGAGGTTTAGGAAAATTTCGATAGTCGTAAGAATATGTTAATATCGATACTACGGACAGAAAATACTTATAAGTCGATGGATTTTGTGATGATTTTTGAACAAGGAGTTGTTTTGATGGAAAACTACTTGAAAGTGTTCAATGATTGTGATTTTAATTGAAAAAATTGATTGAAGGTAACATTTATTCTAAGATTACAAAATTGAAACTTTAATTGAAAATTCCTGAAATTGGGAATTGTATGTAACTTATCTGGGATATGTAACTTACGATATTTTGAAATGTAAAATTACACGTAAATTAGTTGCACATGATGAAAATAACAAGAATGTTATTTCATTGTAAAATAATTGAAATTGTATATTCTCACAGACTGTTAGATTCTTTTTTTTAACGTTTGCGACATAGATTTTCAATTGTACATCTATCTTTTGTTTCATCATTCAGGAAAAAACAAGCACTGCTAGAGTCGCAATCTCAAGACAGTAAATAAAAGAACGATGAAATATAGTTGTATTAAATAATAAATTTTGAAAATGTTCGTATTTTTTCAGTATCAATAGCAATTTTGTGGAATTTCCACTTATATTTAGAAATTTTGGTTTTTTGATGGATTACTATTTATAGATTACTAGAAAAATATGTTTCATACAATTATAGTATCTTCAGAATTTTTCCGGGTTTTTACTGTTTGCATGAAATTAAAATAAAATTTGTATTATTTCTACGGATTTCTATATAAATATCTAGAATTCGATACTTAAAGACTCGAGATTTAAAAAATTTATAGTACTTCTATAGATTGTTGAAGGAATTGTATCAATTTCGAATTTTCATATTTTATGTTTTTCATGTTTCTCATTATTTAAAAAAATTTTGTAGGATTTCATAGTTTCCATAGATTTGAAACATTTTCACAGAATTAAAAAGTCAATAAATTTTTTAAAAATCATATTTTTATACATTTATAATTCTTTGAGTACGTATTTCTTGTATTTTTTTTATTATTGAGACAACTTGAAATGTTTTTTAATATTCTGATCGATAATCAAGTCATTGTAATTTTTCAAGTTCCTAGAATTGAATATATTTCTAGTTTAATTATTATTTTCTTGTTGTTGTATTTTTTAATATCCATGAAGTATCGTAGTATTTCCTAATTTTTATAGAAATATCTTTCCTGATTTTCGTATTACGGTTTCTAACATTGAAGTTTTGAAAATTATATTTTTTTATTTGTTAAAAAATAGTATCTTCATAAATTCATATAGTGCATTTAAAATTTCACGTTTTTTGAAAGGATTATTACTGTCTGAAAGTTTTCTTGTGTTACTATAGATTTTGAAATATATTTCTAGAATTCCATATACAGTCAATTAAAGTTTTATTGATTTCTAAACTATTTATTGAATTTCAAAAAAATTACTTTCACTCCTATGAGTGTTTTAATAATTTTCGTAATTTCCGTGTTTTTTTGTATTTAATAAATTCAGAAAGATATTCTTGTAAATTCTTTAGTTCTTAGTTGTTTTATAGAATTTCGGAATCGGATGCTCTAGGATTCAAAGTTTCATAAACTTCGGTTGTTTTTATAGATAGTTCGAAAAACAGTTCTTTGATACCTAATATTTCGATGAATTTTGAACAATTTCTTCAAAATTTTAGCAACTTTATTTCATTATAATAATAAAAAATTAAACATATTTTTATGAGAAAATCGAATGAAAAATAATTTTTTATTTTGATACTAACAAAATCAATAAACACAGGGGAAATCAATATTTTTCTTAATATTTTTCTGAATATTTTTTAATAATCTCAATATTTTTCTGAAATCAATATTTTTATTTACTGACCTGCATGATAAACATTCTAATAAATAATACATGTATGTTGAAAAATAACGTTTCGCAAGAAAAAAAAACTCATTTTCCCGCTTAATACTACAACAACAAAATCGATAAAAAAATTATCAGTTAAAGAATAAATCGATGTTAAAACACGAGTACATTGAAAAGAAATATTACATTCTTCTAAAAAACATTAAAAAATAGAACCTAAACAAGATCGTCAATATCCAATCACAACAACAATTCTTCAAGTAAGAAAATGCGTCAAGATTAGTGCAACGTTGAGCTTCCTTAATAACGTTATTTGCCGCGATTTATGTGTCGTTAAGGGGCAGCACGTAAACGTCTTAGAGAGATTCCCGAGCTGTAATCCGTGAGCGGAGAGCGAAAAACGCTTCGCGATCTTCTTAATTGATCTACTGCCGAATGTTGCGTCGTTAAGGGAATTACAGGCCCTAGTTTTATGAAGCTCCTGGTCATTGGGCGAGATCTATCGGAGGAAGAACTGAGCGCCGGGATCATGCCATTTGGCCCGCAATCGGACCACGAAAAACGAGGGCGAGCAAGCGCCATCATAAATAAAAGAAATTCTTGTTATACTTGTCTGCCATGAGAACAATGCTGGATTTGGAGCGAGTCGTAAAAAGTTTATATTGAATATAAAATATTTGTATAGAGAATACGTTAACTTCAATTTAAAAATATGGAATGAAATAAAATAGCTCTTTTAGTGTTATTTATTTTATTCTACGTAGCCAATATTTCAACTGCAATTTAGTCGTCTTCGGGGTAGAAATGTGTATATACATAAATATTTGTCGTTCAGATATAGACTAAGATATTTGACATTTATTCGCATTTGATAATTCGAAAAAACATTTTTTAATAAATTGCAACAATATAATTATAATAAAGCAGTTTTACTTTCACAATTTTTTCTGCCATGATAATGATTAATTGACTGGGTGATTTTTGTGAGATCCTGTAGAGAACCCCTTCCTGAATCTCGATTTTTTAAGGGTAATAACTGGTCAGGAGTAAAGCGAGAGATCTTAATACTGTCTTAAGTCCCTTTTGCGATATAAATTATGTATCGTCCGGGGCGTAAGATGCCAAGATCCTAGAAGCACCTGGTATACATTTGCCCCTTCTCCTGAAGGTCTTGCAGTGTTCCCAACACTTTCTGCGTCTTGCACATTTGAACACATCCAAGACTTGTTTAATATATGCCTCGAGGCTTTGTGAGTTCGGCTTTACACTCAGTACCGCCTAATCTGCGTCGGGTATTCCAATAACAATATTTTAATTATGATAATTTTTTCAGGAAGGATGTTGGAGGAAGGAAAGGGGGTAAGAGTGAGGGCCAGCGAACCTTAACTTTTCTTGTCTCCGAATTTGATGATGTTCAAACGTATTTCAAAACTGAACTTTATGAAAGTAAATTTAATTTTACAATATTTAATACATATAACGTTTAACCAATAATACTCAAAAGTTCGAATCAAATATTTTTACTGAATTATTCGTAAAGTAAAGGAAAAATCACCTACCCAAATACTTTTGCACGGTATTGTACTTTTGTATCACGAGTTAAAAGGTAATAAATATCGAAAACAGAGGAAACTGTAGACGGATCCATGGAAGAATAAGGCTTCGCGAAAACGGGCGTGCGTTACAAGGGTGAGACTCAATTGATAACGGATAAAAGCCAGGAGGAGAGTCGCAGTATATCCCTCATCGCTAGGGATTCAGCTCGGGCCGAGAAAAGTTTTGATCGAATTTTCCAGCAAAGGGAGAATCGTGTACCATATCCACAAAAGCGGGGCATAACAACTGTAAATGCCCTATCGCAAAGCCCGCACGATCAAAAGGCGAGGAAATTCATTTGCCCCGAATCGTATTAACAACATATTCAAAACTTTGCGCTTCGAGAATTAAGCGTTCTTCGTTTCCGTGAGTCATTTATAACGAAAAATAATTGAGTGAAACACCTTGATAGTTTTTGGAACATTGGAATAATTTTCGTTATTTTGAGTTGGACATTTTTTAAAGAGATTTCTCAGAGGAATAGATCAATGGCAAGTGTTTTAATAATTGTAAATCTCAAATCATTTATTAAACAAAAATTATGTAATATAACATAATAAAAAAAATAGAGCCTTTTCTATTCAACTCAAAAAAGTCACATAATAAATTCAAATCTACAATAATATGAATTAACATCAATGTAAAAACTAGGAAGGTATATTTAAAAATTCATTGTAGCTGAAAATTCTGGAAAATTCTTCTGACGATGTAAATACTGCGTGGGGGATGGGAAAATTGGCGTTCCAACGTGAGTGACTTCGGGACTCCAGGATTCGTGAAGGAGAGCGAGAAGAAACGAGCCGGAGAAGAAACGGTTATGAAGAAATACCGCCAGAGGTAATCCTGCCATAGATCATTGCTCGGTGGACGCCACCGCTGTTCCTGCGCTCTCGTTTTCTTCCTTCGCGTCTTAATACTAAGGACTTAACTCATACTTAACCCCTACCCATTGGAAATTACTGACGTGGCTTAGCTCCGTTTCGAGTAAGGAAACCATGAGAGCTCTAAATATCTTGCCCATCACTGCGAACAACATTTTCCATGTTATTTTGAGAAAAATTGTGTAATGAATGGAGCTGCATTAAAAATGAATAAAAGTATTTTAAGTGTAAGCTTTAAAAAAGTATTAATAATACAAATATAAGAAATATTAATCAATTACAATAAAATTGTATGATTAGTTAGAATTTGACATTTTTTTAAAAAATTCCTTTGTTTAAAAAATCTGTTTAAACAAATTTTTGCACGATTTTGTTTTTACAACATACATGTCCTTTTCATAGTTTTTTGTATTGCTGAGTAAGGATTTAACATTGTTTTTATGAAATTATTCTATTTGAGCAATTTATTTAACCAAATTTTTGAACAATTTTATTTTTACAACATATATGTCCATTTCATGGTTCTTTGGGTTGCTGAGTTGGGATTTGATATTGTTTTTGAAAAATTATTCTGTTTGAACAATTTATTTAAACAAATTTATTAAAAAATTTGCTTTTCAGCAAAATAAAAGAAATTAATTCAGCTGACTCAGACAACACAAGAAGTTTTCCTTTGCAAATTTTCTTATGCCCTATTTTAAAAAAAAATCCAGTAGATGAGCTAAGCTGGTTCTGGAGCATGCATAAGAAGTTTAACTTTGTGAAATCTTTTATGTTCTAGCATAATGCTATTTTAAAGAAGTGTTAATAAAATCTCAAAACTGAATTTACAGTTTCATATTTTAAGGATTATATTTACAAATGTTAGATTTTTGTAAATTACAGTTTTACGACTTTTAAAATTTATCATAAAACAATGGGAGAAATGACAAATTTTATTACACTTAACGTGGATTTCAGAACATTAGCATAAGAATTCTTTTCGATGCCTCGCCTGATTCAAGCTTCCAACTACACAGCGGTTGAATTCGTTTGCCGTCTGTACAGGCAAAATACGGAAATGGAACTTTTATGCCTATAGTGAAAGAAAAATCAAATTTGCTCAAACTTTTCGTAATTTGAAAAATATAATAATGAATAAGCAAACTGTTACATCTGTGAAGACTTTCTGAAATTGCACAAATTTTGAGAACTTCATAGAATAACTGAAAATCATATTATTTTTAATGTTTTCTTCTTACAAATTTTGAAAATTTTAAATAAAACACCAAATCATGTACATTTTTCAAGCATGCTAAAAATTCATGTAACTTATGATGGTTTTTTGTATATATTTAATACTTTTTAGTTTTTCAGGTTTTCTCAATAAAATAAAAAAAAATAATACTATATATTTACTAATGAATACTATCTACGAAACGTATAAGTTTTGTGATATTTTACAAATTTTCTCGAATAAAATATAATTATTGACGATATTAAATAATTTCAATGGTTTTCGAGTTTTCCAACTTTTCGGATTTGAAATGATTAACAATCCTTGAAAACTTGAATTACATTAGTAAATCGAAGTGCATTTGTCTCAAAAATGTACTTATTACAAATATGAAAGGTCCTGAATTTTATAAAACATTTTCAGCATCTTTTTTTGCTTTCAATTTTTTTCAATATTTAAAAATTTTACCAGTTATTTATAAATATAAATTTTATAATGTTGATCCAACTCTATGAAACATTTTTATGGTTGTTTAATGATTCAGGATTTTTCACAATTGAATTCAAATGACAAAGCATGTCAATAATTTTGTTGATAAAGCTGATAATCTCCATTAATTTACATATTTTGAATATCATAAATTGTCAGCACTTTTGGAAAATTTTCAGAATTTACAATACAATAATATTTAATTTTTTTAAACTTTCTATTTTCTAGAAAAATTTGTCAAGCTCATCACTGAATTTTCGCAATATTGTCATATCTTCCTAATTTTTCAAATTTGAATTGGAAAACCTTGAAAAATTTCCATGCACAATTCGAAAAGTATAATAATAAATAGCAATCAACAGCATCTGTGAGGATTTCCTGAAATTCCACACATTTTTGGAATTTCACAGAATAATTAATAATCATCTTATTTTCAATGTTTTCTTCTTTCAAATTTTGAAAATTCTAATATAGTACCAACTTTTGTATGTTTTCTAAGTATGCCAAAAATTTAAGTAACTCATTCAGGTTTTTCGTAGATAATAAATACTTTTTAAGATTTTCACATTCTCAAAATAAAATTAAACAAAAATAATATCATGCATTCAATAATGAATACTATCAACGAAATGTAAAGTTTTTGTGATGTTTTACAAATTCCTCCGAATAAGTAATAATTACCAAAGATATTTTATATTTTCAATGGTTTTCGAGTTTCCCAAATTTTCCAGATTTCAAATGAGTAAGAATCATTGACAATTTTTATTACATAAGTAAACCGAAGTGGATTTAGCTCATGAAAATGTATTTGTTACAAATATGAAAGATCCTGAATTTCAAAAAACATTTTTAGCATTATTTTTAATGCTTCCAATTTTTTTCAATATTGTGAACATTCTACAAATTATTTAAAATTATAAATGTTGCAGGATCAATTCAACTCAATAATGTTTTTTCAAGATTGTTTAATAATTGATAAGGATTTTTCACATTTTAATTCAAATGACAAAGCATGTCATTAATTTCGTATTTCGTTGATAAAGCTAATAATCTCCATTAATTTATTTTGGATATCATAAAATGTCAGCACTTTGACAAAAATTTTCAGAATTTCCAATATGATATCAGTCAACTTTTTCATACTTTCTATATTCTAGAAAAATTTGTCAAACTCATCACTCAATTTTTGCAATTTCGTCATACCTTCCTAGCTTTTCAAATTTAAATTGGAAAACCTATTAAAATTTTCATGCATAATTCGAAAAGTATAATAATGAATAACAATCTAAAGCATTTATAAAAATTTTCTAAAATTTTACAAATTCTGAGAACTTTGAATATAATGTTAAAATTTGTATATTTTCTATACATGACAAAAATGCAATCGACTCATCAAGATATTTCGTGAATACCTAATACTTTTCAAGTTTCTCAGATTCCCACAATAAAATTGAAAGAAATTATATCATACGTTTATAATGAACACTATCTATAAAATGTAAAACTCTTTTCTGATATTCTACAAGTTTTTTCTAATAATAAAGACTCATCGACGATATTCCACATTTTCAATAGTTTTCGAGTTTTCCGAATTTTCCAGATTTCAAATGAGTAAGAACCTTTTACAACTTTTATTACATAAATAAATCAAAATGCATTCAGTTCATGAAAATTAATGTATTACAAATATGAGAGACCCTGAATTTCCTGTTTCACAGAAATACATAAGTAAATCAACAGTGAATCAATTCGTTCATCTTTCCAGAAGATGTAAAAGCAGGTTGAAATGGATCATGTGTTTTGGAAATTCCTCTACTTTGTGTAGGTTAGTTCGTGTGCGTATAGATGCTGTATAAGCTTCTCTCGTGCTGCGCAAGGCAATACAGATTTATGTAAGTATTTAACGCAAGCTCTTTGCTTTATCGTGAACCAACCAGCCAAGACGTTTCCGCAATATAGTCGACCTGCATCATCCCCGTTCTCCCTTTTTTTTAAACCAACGCCCTTGACTCTTCAGAAAAAAAGTTGGATTTGATTCATGTACTTTAGTCTAACAATTTGCTGCATTGTTCCATTAAAAAACTTAATTGTTATCATCAAAACGATGCAAAAGAACTCCGTAGAATTTTATACAGAAATAGAATAAAAATTCTCCGATATAACTTAACTTATTGTAATAGTTATTCAAATTATTATACAATGTAAAAGTTACTTTTCAATGTAGTCATTTGTACCAAATTTTTTTCATATAGTTCGTTTTGGTAAAACACACACTATTATCCTTGTTAATCCTGTTGTACAAGAAATTGAACGAAAATTTTCAGCTCATTTGCACATGAGTTTATTATTTAGCTGACTATGAATTATTTTTAGTTTTCCACAATTTTCCCGATACCTCGTTACGCCCCAAAAGGGAAATGCATCGATACCCAACGCTTCGATTAATTTACCGAGCAGTGTTTGCTCGTTATTACAGGATAAGACACAGTGGTCTTCGAGCAAATACACGACGCAGTCTTTTATTAATTGGCAAGCAGGACACTTTGAAGGACAGGAATCGTCGAAGAACGCGATCGCTTTGATGTTCGCATGTTCCTTCATTTCATATATGATACGACGAGTCCTAATTAATTACTCGCTCCTGAAAGGGCACGCAATGAAACGAAACGCCATTGCCGAAACGCCGATCCTCTAGAAATTCGCGCGTGTAGAAAATATTTGGGTTAAAGGGCGCTTGAGATTTTAACGAAAGTAAAGTATAACGTATTCACTTTACAAATTGTTGGAGTAGAAATACTGAATTACATACACTCCGAATTGAGTAGAATACTGATAATTCAAAAAAAAAAAAAAATCAAACAAACAAACAAACAAAAACAAACAAAGAATTAGTGCTTTGGAAAGTTTGAAAATTGATCACTATACGAAATAGACATATTGTTTTTGATAGATTTTTGATATTTGTGATGTTGAAAATCTCTCGATTTTTGTTAAAATTTTGAAAAAAAAGACAATGTATGTTTTATGGTGTGGGTCTTACAGTTTCTGTAACTTTACGTGATTTTTAAAATTTGCGAATATTTAGTAGACATATTGCATTTCATGAAATAATACAAACTTTTGAAATTTCTGGGATATATTGACGACACATGAAAATTTGAGATTAATTTGATTGAAATTTTGACATTTTTCGGTTTTTGTTGGAATTTTCGAAATCATTCATGACTTCTGACAAAAAACATTTTTTATTTTCAGGATTTTTGAAAAATAATCTATTTATCAAAATTTTTGTACGTGCAGAAATTTTTTGAATTTTGCATGAGTATTTAGAATCTTAATATTTTTCGATGATTTTCACTTTTTCCAAATTTTTATGATTATCTAATTTTACATTATAAGTATCGATTAAGTAGTTTTTCAATGTTCAAAAATATAAAGAATATAACAGTTTCTGTTTTTATTCAAAATTCAATGGATTTTCCAAAAGCTATAACATTTCTTAACTTTTTTTGATTTCATACAAGTTTATTGATTTTCTTTGATTATTTATAATCTTCGAATCATCAGTTTTCAACTTTTCATGATATTACTGTACAGGCTTGTAAATAAACATTAAAATTTTTAAATTTATCGACCTATTCCGTATAACAAGACGTTCTTTTAACTTTTTCAAAATTGATGAAATCTCTACGTTTACTGTAATTTTGAGAAATTTTCAAACTTTTCTATAATTTACAAGCTTTGTCAACATACTCTGAAATCTTACGTATTTTTTTAATTCTATGAAATTACTAACAACTTTTTGAATTTCTATTTTCCCAATTTATTTATTTATAGAGAGTATTGTTTACAAGTATTGATTCTGAAAATTTTTGAATTTTTTTTAACAAAACTTGTTAGATCGTCTTTAATCAACAAGATTTATAAAAAATCTTTTTAATCCTACAGATTTATCGACTTTTCTAGACTTATTGATAGTTGAAAATATTTTTAATGTTTATAAAATTGTAAATGTTTACTAGATTGAATAATTATCTTCCAAGTCAACAAAAGTTAAGTGTCTCTTGATATTATGCAGGCGAAAAGTGTCAATTGACAAAAATTTCGGGGCTGATACTAAATACACATAGGATTTGCAATTTTTATCGTTCAATTATAAAGTTGCATTTTTTTTGTTTATTGCTGATATTGTTAGTTTATGGAAAAATACTAAAAAAAAAAAAAAATTTGCTGAATCAGCAAAAAAAATGTGCTGTTTCAATCCAACTCGACAAAACCAAGTTTTTTATGCAGCAATAGCTTTTTTTTGTTCCACCAATTAATCTTTTTTGTTACCAGTGCACAATCTTCATGCATAAAATTCCGTTGCATAGAAATTGTACTCTGGTAGCAAAAAATATTTGTTTAGGCACTAAACAATTAAGCAACTGCTGCAAAAAAAATTCTGTCAAGTCATATTGAAACAGCAAATCTTTATTCTGATCCAGCAAATCCCTTTTTTTTCTTGAAATGTAACCAACTCTTCATGATTTTGAAGAAATTTCGATACCTCAAAAATAACATCTTCGGATTAAATACATTCAAAAAGCAATTTCTCCCTGAAAACCCGGCGCGAGCCGACACAAAAAGAGGAAAAATCGCGAAAGGGGTTTTCCCTCGGAAAAGTAAATCTGCGAAGGTGCGAGGGATGAGATCCGTGACTGCCGCGGCAATAAATCTGGCGGGTATATCTTAGCTCATGAATGTTATTAAGATACAACCCCCTGCGTGGTTGCGGGGGGAGGGGGTGTAATACGGCAGAGATACAAGTCGAATATGAAACGGTGTGCGTGCAAAAGTATGAAGTATAAACGGTGAAAAAAGAAGAAAAATACGATGCGAGAAAGGAAAAAAGAAAGTAAAGGAAATGTTCCTATGCACTTTTCATGACTTTCATATGAAATTGTGTTTGTGACGAAATTGTACTGCAAGTTTATTGAACTTGATTTACAAAAGTTGGTTAATGAGTCGTAGGATAAGTTTGTGTTTCTTTTTAAAGAAATTGTAAACTTATTTTTTCTAAACAGACTTTAGAAAATTTCGACAATTTGTTGTACTTTATACAGTTTAACTTGTTTTGGTGAAATTTACACTTGCTTAAGATTTGTTGGAGTTCTGACAGGTTTTGAATAGTTGGAATGAAATATACAGTTCATAAACGTTTAAACAGCAAAATGTTTAATTGTTGTTCTGACAGGTTTTTATTATATTCATTGACTGATAAAACATCTGAAGCTATCAAAAACTTGGAGTGCAGGATTCTAAAACAGTTGCAATGATGAAATCACTGAGGTAGTAGTACTGACTGGCAGTAGTCAGGCAAAAGAAAACAAGTTGATTTGAATCAACTTAGCTCATGCAAAAACAATCCTTCCTGTCAATTTATGTTGAAACAGCTTATCTTTTTGCTGATACAGCAAATCCTTTTCTGTTCAGACTCGAAAAAGTCGCATCCCACGGCCCATGGGAACATTTACATCTCTAATGGCCAGTTTTTGAAATACCTGAGACACTATATTTTTCTCATTCTCAGCAATATTTTCGCGAGAATCCAGAACGCTGTGTTGCTGCCCGTAGTGATAACAAAAAGACGTATAAGTCCGAAGGGTGGTTTATGTATTACGGCTAAGATATCCAATGATTTAGCTGCGGCCCCAAGCCTCTGGGGAACACCCAACTTTATCTCGCGGTTACTGCGTGCCCGCGAACGTAATCTTTTATTAATTCACCGACTAAGAAAATTTATCGCTGCTTTTGTTTACCGCGTCTCCACATCGCGTCTCGAATCTCGAGAAAACTACCTTCTTTGCATTGTTCCACGATCTTTTATTACCACGCAGTGACTGCGCCTCTCAAGCCACTAAATTCGGTGCGAAACTTTCGAAACGATGAAAAAATATTCTAATTAACAATTTAATCGATTCGAATTTGAAGTCATATCTGTAGGAGGAAATCGAGGGATAATTCGAACTTCGAAAGTTTTTTAAAAAAATTTTGTTGACCCTGGATATGAGAATTTTTAAAATTTTTGGAAAGTTATGACAGATTTAAGAGTTTTTATGAGATTTTTGAGGTTTTCGAAAGTTTTTGGAAAATATGACAGTTTTTGACATTGGTGGTTTTTGTGAAAAAGTTTTAAAAGTTTATTAATTTAGACATTCAACGACGAATTTCACAGTTTTTACAGTTTTTGACGGGTTCCTAATTTTTGCTTTGGAAAATTGAACTTTGAATTTAAAGTGTACTGGACGATTTTCACAGTCGATGAAATAGATAAATTTCGAAAGTTGTTTTATAATAGATGTGACTCATACAACGCTTTTTTTTTAATAAGAGTGACTGTTTTTAAAAATTTTTAAATATTTTGACAGGTCTCATAGTTTACGAAAATACTGATAGTTTTATCGGGAATCCACATTAGTTTTTTTGTTACAGTCTTAAACGATTATAACAATTTTAAAGAATTTGACATATTCTTACTTTCTAACTGTCTTAAAAACTTTTACTTTTATAGGTAGTTTAATTACCAGTTTAGAAAGTTT
Source organism: Platygaster orseoliae (assembly GCA_030522825.1). Taxonomy (NCBI): domain Eukaryota; kingdom Metazoa; phylum Arthropoda; class Insecta; order Hymenoptera; family Platygastridae; genus Platygaster; species Platygaster orseoliae. The sequence continues at coordinate 40,348 of JAPYZL010129584.1, forward strand.
TAAATTTTTTTGTCATACTACGACGATTTTGTAAATCTTTGTCAAGTTTTAAATTCGAGTTATTCATAGGCTTTCGATACAATTATGAAATATTTTATACAGTCGTGACTATTCAATAATTTGAATGTTTCCAATAGTTTACTTAACGATTTTGACAAATATCACTCACTATCAACAGTTTAGGAAACACAAAAAATTTTGTATGTCCTCAGAAAAAGTCGCAAATATTTAGTACTTAAACTGAATCAATGAACCATCAATGTATTCTACTAGTAATTGATTTTGAAATAATGGCAACGAAAATTTCGTTGATTTTTTTTACTATTCTTTTTCATCCTGCAAAGACAAAACAACTGACAGGTAAATAAGTAGTAGCGAAAACAGGATTAAAATTTATCATGTGATGTGCTATTTTAATAATGTGATAAATGAAAACCAATAAAAAAACATCATAGCTTACAGTTGACATATATGGAATGCAGACGAAACGCAAATTTTTTATCAACTTCAAATCACTGAATAAGTGTAGATAATATAGCGAAGCAACTCCTATATATATATGTATATCATTTTGAAAAAAAAACATGTTTAGGAGTAAAACGTAGACAATGTGCAAACAAATCTCAAAATGTATTAAGGAAGCTTCAACTGTAGTATTCTGGCATAAACTGATTCATCTGCATTCATTCAGTGAGGACCTGGCCTTGGTCGAGCAGGAATTGTAGGTTTAGGAATGAAAATATCTGTACCTAGTCGTACATGCCTGCCAAACTCACGATCGAACTGAATTTTCCGCACTCCTCCTCCGTAGTTTTGTAGCGTCAGTATTTTCTGAAACAATAATGTCTATTAATTTCAATACAAGGTACATAACTCATCAAAAATTAACGTCATAACAATATTTTTATTGCTGTACGACAAACAAACAAGTCATAAGTAGAATGACGACGGATTGGATAATCCTAGTATATAGTCATAACATTTATGAACATGTACGATTCTTATGAATAGTTCTCAATTAAACTCCGAACCACCAGATATACAATACAGATTGCTTTTGATTGAAAAAAACAATCAGCAATAAAATAAAAAGATTCACAGAAAGATGAAAAAAAAATTCCGATATTGACGATACACTTCGTGAAAATTGTTAGCGTTGAGTAAGCACACAAAGACTTTACTACATACATAAAAAATACTGTCACCCAACCAATGCATATTTTTACTAAAAAGACATAAAAGATTTATATGTGTTCTTATTTACCTCTTCCCACATTCCGATGAAATTGTCATTGTTTTTAAAATTTATATGGTATATTCCCTTCTTTTCATCATTACTCGAGAATAATGTTATATTCACTTTTAGTTCGAAATTTGTTGGATCTATAAACCCATATTCACTGTGCCGCATCCATTCTCTTAACTGTTGAAAAGCAAACAAGTATCAGTTTCCTAATTAGGCGTATTAAGTAGCATGTATTTAAATTTGAACTTCATACCTCGATTTTAGGCTGCATCGTATCGATATAATATTCCGGCAAACCCAATTTCACGAGATTAATAACTTGCCATCTCATCGGGTTGGTTATGACAAAACTCCGCTTCACGTAGTTGTCAGGCTTAGGAACTGCATTTGGCACTTCAATAATTTGATCTACCGAGAAAATCTTCCAACATTTGGGAATTCCGTGATTACGAGGGACGTATTCATGATGGTCCTTATGGTCTCCCTTAGGACTAAAATGTAAAACACAGACATTTGAACATTTGATAACAAAAAAAGCATTGAATATAATTATAAATTGATTAATAAAAAACATGTTCTGGAATCTGAATGTTATATGAGCACTGAATAAGTGACATTGACGATAAACCAAATTTTTGTCGCATAATATGTATATGCGAAAATAAATTTTTTTGTATACAAATTCAGTTGAATAAAAAAAGTGGATACTGATATAAAAAGTAATTTTTACGGAATTATAATTACTTACATCTTGTTTAACTCTAAAAAAGAAATGCGCAGACTGGACCTAAACACGTCTGCCTTTGGAGCATACCTTGTATAATTCTACCATGACACTCACCATCCTGGCAATACTTTATTATAAACATGCTCCCACAAGTTATTTTGAGGGGCAATAACATTATAGATTTTTGCAAAGTCTTGTAGTGTCAACGGGCAATCGCTTGGAATATGAAACTCAGACAACTGCTCAACTCTTTCGGGTAATGTTTTGTTCTCGACAATATCTTTCCATCGTCGACAGACACCGCAAGCGTTTTGAAGGTCTTTTATAGGCAAGCAATCGAAAATGGTCAAAAGAATTTCATCAGGGAGAAAGGAAGTTCGATCTACAGCATTCTCGTTTGTAGATATTGCTGTCGTGCGTCTTCTCCTCGTTGTGCCTATATCAATAAAACATTTTTGTTGGTAAATTTCTGATGTTGGTTCTGAATTCTTCATTCCTTAATTATCTTGTACTAAACAACTATAATTGTATGCATACTACCGATCAAAAGTTTATGTTCGCTTCTTCTAAAATATTATTTTCTTCCACCATGCAAGTTTCCTGCTTCCAAGGATTTTTTATAAATGAATGTTTTGTATGAAAGACGTATGACTTGAGGCAAAATAGTTTGAAAACATTCACGTGCATATCTATATAAATTTTAAAATGGCAGCTATTTTGTAAGTTTGATTCTTTCTATCGAAAAATAACGTTTTCATATGATTGTCACACACAAACTAATCAGTGTTCTGTATCTCAACTTGCCAGTTTTACTAAACATAATCTATAATGAAAAGTTGATCAAATTTATTAAACTAGAGTAATTTAATTTATAATAATCTTTAATTTTTGAAAATCACAAAAATTGCAAGTTTTCATGTTTTATCTCATATTTATACTATTTTATGATTTCTGATTGCCCACGAATTATACTGATAATTATCAGATTCAGAATGATATTATCAACTTTCATCTATGAATTTAGTAGAGTTAAATTACAAATTTTGAAAATACAATAACGGTCTGCGTGAATGTGACACCTGTACAAAAACCGCATTTTCTAGAAGAAGAAATCAAACGCACAAGACAGCTGCTCTTTTGAATGTATATAGATATTAATCTGAATTTTCTTAAATTCTTTTAGATTCAGATATACGAAATTAATGAAAAGATTAATTTTTATTGGATCCTGCAAGTAAGAATTTTTCATTATGGAAAAATATCAATTTTCAGAAGGAGTGGACCCAATCGATAGACCTGTATTGTAATAATTGTAGTAGTGTAAAAACTGTAGTGCCATTCTTCATAATTTCTATATATTTCTTATCGAATATTTTAAATAAAATATTTTCTACTCGAATTTACTATCAATCGTAGATCTGCAAATCTTAGCTAGTTTTAATAGATTTAATTTTTCCAAAGTGATCGTAGTAGAAGTTACATAAATTAATAAAAAATATAAGTACTGTTTTTTTGTATCGCTTATGGGGTAATATTTGTCACTCTGTCGTTGAATAAAATATGTGTAGTATATTACCATGTCTAGAGCCAGCACCTAAATGATGGCCATCATCCACTTCGTTGTTTCTTGGTAGTGTTGTTCTTTTTCTTTTATTAGGAACATCAGCAGGAAAAGCACGATCGCCTTGTGCAGGATCGTTCCTTGAAGAGATGTTTGTCGTGCGCCTTCTCTTGGTAGTGCCTATATCGATAAAATTTCTTTGTTACTAAATTTTTCCACCACGATTCTAATTTTATCATACATAAATAATCTTGGAGTATACAACTATACTTGTATGCAGAAAAAAATAGAGCATCTAATCAATAATCTCAGTTGAGATTATTAGAATGAATAATAATAATAAAAAAAAACTCGAGAAAGAATTGTCAAACTTAACTGAGGTATCATACAATAATTCGTCACAACCAGTTCAAGTCCTACTATTACTAACATTACTATTACTACGATCCACATTATCAGCTGTTCTCGAGATTTTTGGTATCGCATATTTTCGCCGCACATTAGCGCGGCCGGCGCGCTGCTGGCTGTGGCAGCCACTTCAAAAACGTATATACATATTGTATTTTATAAAAATACATATGTACAAGTGTATTTTTTTCTTGTGAAAAAATATTAGTCAAACTTTAGTAGAAAAACTCCTACGAAATTTTCTGATTAATATTTTCGCTTCTAATATTTTCGGTTGATCGTGTTTCTGGATATATATAATCTAAATGTAATATACAGGTAGGTATTAAATTATGCCCAAGTGTTCAGTGTCACTTTAACAGTGACACTTCTTTTATATAATTCATTGACAAAGACATATGTAGTACATTACCATGTCTAGGACGAGCCCCTAATTTATGGGCATCGTCCACTGCATTGTTCTTTGGTAGTGTTGTTCTTCTTCTTGTTTCGCGATCTAAAAACCATCACGAATATTTCATTGAAACTCTAAATCATCTTAATACTGGCTTCCATGTAAAATTTATTGTTCGAGAAATTCTGTCCGTCAAAAATGAAAATTGCTCTACAGATGTTACAAAAGACACAATGCTCGAATCATGTATTGAGTAGAATAAACCATTATTCGAAAAACAATGAATATAAAAAACGTTTTTACTCAGAAAACAGTCGAAGCACCCACGAGGCTTTCTTATCAAATCTTGGCTGCACAGAATTGCAAGGAGGATGCACAGAACGACTGTAATGAGAAGCAATTTCATTTTGCTGCTCACAACCTGATGAAAAAAAAACCTTTTATATTAATCTTTATAGATTCACTCAAGAGTTTTAAGGAAAAAGTGTTTTAAACCCTGTCGAAAAATTCTAATGTTTGAAATGATTCGTTACCCAATAGTTTTTTTATTAATACTGCAATATTGTAAGACTTAACTCTCATTGCGATGTAATATTTAATATATAATTTATAGACATCTTCGTACACTGAGAGAAATTTCTAGACCCTCTAGCCAGATATGTGTAGCTAGAAATGTCTTTGGCCATTTTTTCTCGTCGCTAGCGCATGATTTTTTTTCAAGTACGAAATCATGCTGCTCCGACCAGATTATGTAGCCGTATGAGACTGTTACCGACTTGCGATATGAACTAATCCAATGCCTGCAATATCAATCAAAAATTTATAAATTATCAAGTTCCAGTTATTTTCTAATATTTGAAATCTCTCTCTCTCTCTCTCTCTCTTGCTGCACTTTGCTAACTTTTTTAACATACTCTGAAAACCAAAAAAAATTTGAACTAACTGGAATTGTTGACAAAACTCTAATTTTTCTATAAGTTTGAAAATTGTAAATTTTTCATAAATTATAAACATTCTTGACTATTTCTCAACGTGAAAAGTATTTTTAATCTTTACATATCAATGAATGTTTCAATTTTCGTTATTTAATAAAATGAATGGGATCATCTGTAGCCTGCAAAATTTGTCATAATTTTCGTGAATTCCACAGATAGTTTAATTATTTTCAAATTGTTGACAGTTTCTAGAACTTCCAATTTTTGTTAATGTTCTTATATTTACAAACTTTCTTGGTGGTCTTCGAAGTTTTTCAAAATATCAACAATCTTAGTACAACTATAAATTGTTAACTTTCTTAAAAATTTATTTTCATTCTACCGTTTCTTTAATTTTAGGAAATGTTTGAACTTTTCTGAATCTTTATTATTTTATTATTTTATTAGCTTATGCATATATCATTTCTATTATAATTATCTTCATCTTTATTACAATTATTAATGATAAAAAATCAAAGATAATTTAATAAAGTAAGTAGATCTCGTCGGAGGGATGAAATAACGCGTCGTCGGCGGAAAACGGGCTTTTAATCCGGCGACACGTCGGGGAAAGAATTTTCGCGGATATTCGCGAATTTTGAAGCGAACGGGAAACGGCGCTATATTATTATTAGAGTCCCTTAAGTCTAAGAGCTTTAAATCTGCGATAAGTTATGGGCGCCACCCACCGCCTTACCCCGCCTGTCCCCTCCACCCCATTTCCCTATAATATCTTAGTCTGCGGAAGACGGCTCTCCGGCCTTTATCTCGCATACATTACACGAGACGCTGTTGGGCCGGGGGTGGGGGTCCGGGGGTGGAACCCCGGGATCGCTCAAGTAATTGAAAATAACTGCCACCCTAAACTGAGCCTAAGCTTTGGCCCACCTAAACCAAGATAAACAATCGGGGATCATCTTTTTCCGGGAAACGGAATGACGAAAAATTGAAAAATAAGATTGGTGAAGTTTTTGGCACGAGTTGATGGCGAGGGTTGTGACAGGTCACGGAAAATTGAGTTATTGAAGTGCAAGTTCTTTTTTTTCGTTATGATAATCACAGTTTAGAAAATAATTATTATGAAGTGTCCTAATTTATTCCCAAGGAAAATATTATTAATTCCTACCAGCTTCTAATAAGAACCTAAAAACGAAATCCTCCTCAATCATCATCGATTTTCAATCAAGAAAAGAATACAAACAGTCGATCCGCTCCGTTGGTTTCGCTGTTCGAGATCAGAGAACGGGAGTGGCGTAATTCGCGGGGCAAGAAAGACGACTCCCGGAGACTTAGTAATTCGAATGCGGATTTGTCACGTCTGAAAGCATCGAAGAGCGTGAGAGTAGGTGACAGCAGGGTTGCGGGGGCAAGTCTGCGAGCCGGGAAACCCAAACGACGATTAGACAATGCGCGAGAAACTGTAGACACCGCGAGAGCAAAGTCTCGATTCGCGGAGTTTGAGCATTGGAGCGAGGTAGTGAGAGGGGGAGGGGGGTCGTGAGCCCTGACAGATGTGCCCTGTAAATACTTCTGCTCAGCGCACCTCATCCTCTATACCTTTACCTCGTTTCGGATCTTGTTAAAGGCAAAACGAGTGACAAACAATCGATGACGATTCATTAATTATTAACTTGATTCACTGAAAAAACACTTTGATTAGCTCGAAATTTGGTTTACTCAAAGAAATTTTTCGTTTGAACGAACACATTTTGTAAGTGACCGAAATATTTGGTTTGTAAAATAATGAACAATTGTTTGTTTGAGTCAACCGAATCGGTTTTACAGTGGGTATCAATATATTTTGAGATGTAGATAAGAAAGTCGATTGGATAATGAGTGATCGGTTATGATCTGAAGTATTTGATTGAACGGAATGTTTCTTTTTATTTTGAATTTATGTAACTGATATTGAAACTACGGTTGGTGAATTAATGAAAATGTAGTAGAGTAGTTTGATAGAGCACCCATAATATTATAGTTAAAATATTAAAATCCACACCTGAAGTCATGTAGAAAGAATTCAAAGCTCGAAAAGCTCGGTCGGAGTATATTTGCAGGAGCTAAAAGGGGAAAACCGAATAAACGTTACGACGCCACGCATCGCATTAGGATTTTCGTCCCCCAAGATAATGTCACAACAATTATGTCACAAATGTGTCACGCGTTCTTGTATGTGGCGCAACATAAAAGCCAAAACAGGGTCGATTCCAAACTTCACACGCCTTCGAATAGATAAGCCGTCATTTATACCCAGGCTCGAAACGACGTCAAACGGAACGAAATCGCTTTGAATGCGAGAAATCGACCCTTTTAAAATACAAGTGTAGAAACGTCGTTTATTCCCAGATTTATGAATGCTTGATGAGGTTCAATCCGAAGCGTAGCCAATTTCGAAAACTTTTTCTGAAATCCGCTGATATCACGAACATACTAATAATGAGTTAGTTACTTTTATAGTTTTTTTAACCTTTGAAATTGTTATTGTATCTCAAAATTTGTCGGAAATTTGAACGTTTTGAAAATTAGAGAAAGAAATACTAGTTGTAAAGGATCTTTTACCGATACCTTGAGTGTACCTCTGAGATCATAGATAGCACTGTCGTAGATATCTTTGCACATTTATTGCTCCATCATGACTAACCGAAATTGCAGCAATTGTTAACTGTGCGGATTAAAATGTGTATAAAATTTTTTTTATCATTCTAACCTCAAAACTGACATTTTGACGTGACTTTGAGGCTATCATGATGAAAAATATTGATCGCACTCGTAAGCTATCGCCAATTTTGGCGAGGTCGATTTTAACTCTCGCCTTCGGCTCGGGCAAAAACTTTCGGCCTCGCCAAAATTGGCTCTAGCTCCCGAGTACGAAAATAACTATTGATAAGTCATTTTGGAAAATGTTTATTCTAAACAATCTACATTATAGTAGATAAATTGATATTTCTACCATACTATTACACCTGATTAAATGTCCGTGTATAGAAAAAACCAATCAGATTCGTCAAATTTTAAGAGTGAAAGCGAGAAAGATGAATAGAATGGAAATTGCAACAATGAGACAATGTGAGAGACGCAAAATCTAGCGTTTTCGTTGCCTTAAACTTTAAAACTGTAATAACTTTTTTGATTTTGATTTTTGTGAAGAGTAACAAAAGGAAAGTCATTTTAATTATAATAATAATCATATCTTCCGAAACACCCTGTATGTACATATTTATTTAAATTTACTTATGATGAATAGATCATTCTAAAAGCATGTAGTTTGGACTTCAAAATATTATGCTTTGTTAGAGTTTTGATCAATATTGAACTTCAACTGCTTGAATGACTTTCTGACTCGTTTTTTTTTTTTTTTTTTTTTTTTTTATTTTAATTTTAAAATTTTTTTTTTTTTTTTTTTGTTTTTTGTTTATTTTATGGGGTTTTTTTTATTTTTTTATTTATTTATTTTTTCAATTTAAAATTATAAAATATACCTAAAAGATTTTGAAAAATTGTTCAAATTCTTGGGAAAACGTGTTAAATGACGCGAAAAAGGCCTGAAATCTATTAGAAGTTTCTCGAAAATTTTTAATTTTTTTTTAAACTTCAAAGTGTACTTTTGGTTTTGACGAACAATCAAAAAACTTTACTCCGGGTATTTTGCATTAAGAATTTTTGCACATAAATTCAAGACTTTTTAATAATTATTATTTCGTATTTTTTGAATGATTAAAATGCTTGAATGAAAAATAGCTTATACAGATGAAAACATGGCTAAAAAATAATAGTTATCTTAATTCTACTTCTCATTGTGGTTATCATTATCAAACTATTATTTAACAAATAAATTGTTATTTATTCTTCAGTTATGTATTTAAAATACGATTAAAACTATCATGTGGGCAAAAACTAAAACTATTCACTTCTTGTTTAATTTAAAAAAAATTTCACGACTCTGCAATTAGTAGAACCAGAGATAATAAATTATGCATGTGACGAAATTCAATGAACCATCAAAATTTGAAATGAACATATTTTCGAAAAAAACTGCTTCGAACAGAAAGCTTGTATATACGTGTTGGTTTATTTTTAGTATGGACTTGAAAACAAATTTTGGAATGAATCTAAATTGTGAAGTTAATAAAAGTTGTAAAAAAAGTCCAATATATATTTGGTTATCATTTGGAAACGCGCAGACTCGAAATCCGTAGTTCGGCTCTTTGCCACTAGAGGCTCCTCGGCATAGCGTTTCTCGCAATCAAAAAGTTAGTGGAGAGTATTTATTAAGAGCGTGACGGTTTCGTTGAATCGAGCTGTATTTCACAGTCGGTTATCAGTGTTGTTGGATACCGATCGAATAAAAAGCGGCTCCGACTTTATTCTGCCACAAGGTGCGTCATAAGTTATTGATTGTGTTTGTGTTATGTTTTGAAACTATTTTCTATAAACCCTCGTCAGTTCCCAGTTTGTTTTTCTGGGTATGTTAATCAATTTATACCTGTTTACTAATAATTAATGATTGGGGCTATATTCCTCAAGCTCGTTATAAGCAGTTATACGTGTATAACCAGTGCCCCATATTAATTCGAATCGAGGTTATTTGTGTACAAACTTGCAAAAATTATCGCAAGCCACATACCACATTATATTAATTTCATTAGCAAAGCGAGGATTGGTAGATTTCAGTGTTTTTCAAATAAACCTTACTGAAATCCTATTTTAAAAAAAGGTTTTTCCATTTAATCGAAGAAGCTTATTCTTCAGAGGTTGGTAACTCATTGTCAGCGTCAGATTGTCACGTGTCTCATTCGAGCACAGCTGCAATTTAATAAACTAATAAAAATGTGGAAGATGAGAGAATATTTGATTAATAATGTGATTTGCGCTCAAACTTAGTCATGTTTCGATAAATATAACCGTACTTCTACTTCTTCTACGATGTACTGTGAAAAGTCAGACTGACGTCCATATTGTTGCATATTATCACGAGAATATCCCATATAAACCCAATGTTAATATCTAAAAGACATAATTTATTGACACATATTGATATATAATAATCTCACCCCCCCCCCACACCTCTTCTCCAAACATCGCCAATGTATAAAAGCCAGAATTAATAAAAATACCCCTCCACCCTTCTTCCGAAAAATCCCCTACCCCCCCCCTCCCACCCACTCGCCGAATATCGCCAATGTATGAAAGCTAGTATCATAAAAATGATCCTTAATTAATGTAATGAAAGAAGTAAGATACAATAGCATTGAAATCAGTGCAGAATTAATAGGTATGCAAGGAAAGATTGACACTGTTATTCAATCGTAGTAATTGACTGAAAATACTCGGCTGATAAATATTATTATTGTTGAGTGTTAACTGACAAAGTTTGACTTTTTTTAAATTACACATTGTCTACGAAAAACATTAATAAGTTAAGTAATAGTCGCGGGATAATGTGATGAAAAAAACGAGATTTAAAAGTATTGAAATCAATACTGAATTAACATAATAAGAAACTATGTTTCAGTTGAAATAAATTTTATAATGTCAGGAAAGGGTATCTTGCCTTCATATATTCTAAGCTTACGGATATTATGTGAAACGCCATTATACTAGCGCGATGAAAATAAACACCGAGCCTAAGAGTTTCACATGGAATATACACGTGGTTTAAACTTGCTTAAATCAAAGTTTTGTTACAATCTAATCGTCTCGAAAATAACTCGAAAATAACAAAAAGAACAATACAGATCTGAATACTGGAAAAAATATATAACGTTTTCTAGAATCTGGATGAGTATAAATTATAATATGATATCGGAAAAAGTAAAAAAAAAAGTATAGTACAAATCGCTATATGTGAAGGAGCTTTTTATAATAAAATCGTTTACAGAAAGCTGTATTATTTTCTGATTCTCTAGCTAGTACACGATTCAACTTTCATCATACAATGAATTGCATATCACGTTTTATAAAAAATCTCATTATATTTTCATTTCAAACATCATTGCGAATCTTTTTTTTTTTGTATAAACTTTTTATATACTTTACTTTTCTTTTACTTCTTAATAACTTTAATAAACTATTTATAAAATTTCCTTGTATACATTAAAAATTCGCTTATTTATTCCTCCAAAACTTGTATTTTTTTCTTTTCTTGTTCAGTGACCTTGAATATTCCATCTTCACATTTTTTCAAAACAAAAATTTGAAAGTAATTAATATTGATTTTGAAATGACCAAAAATATATATTTCTATAACAAATCAATAGTATCATCTTCTGAAATTTCGCAAATCAGTTTTATGTTCCTTCCTCCAAAAAAGTTCAGTATTTTCGTTTAAATTCTATATTTTAACCAAAATTTCGAATTCACCATCTATTACTGAACTAAAATATGAATTTGTTTTTCTTCTTTTCCAAATTTACAATAAATGAATCTCTCAATATCTGAAAATATCACAATTTATCAATACTTTTCACTAATTACAATATTAAAAAATTACAATAAATAAAAACAGAAACAGGGAACGGAATAGAAGTAAAAAGGAAAATTGGTAAGCTGTATCTTAAAAATTGAATGATGAAGACAGAATAAATACATCATATTTCTAACTTTAAATGAATAAAATTTCCTCCAAAATTACATGTTTTTTATTTCAATAATTTAATTATAAAAAATATTTCTACATAATAAAGTGAAGGGTGATACATTTTTTTTAAATAAATTGTTGAGAAATAATAATTTATTATTGATGAAATATGAAATAAATCATTATTTGTGATAAAATTAAAAAATTTTAAATGAACAAAAAAGAAGAGAATTTAGAGAAAAACCATTTAAAAGAAAAAATAAGGGTTGCAGGTCTTTTTTATAAAAACAAATGTATAACAAATATTTCCTTCACACCAGAAAAAACGAAAAACGTATAGAATATAGAAATTATTAAAAAACTGAATATCTATGAATGTACAAATTTCTGAAAAATTTATAAGATAACACACTCAAAACCTTGAAAACTTTGAATTAGTATAGATTATTGAATTTTATAAATCTTTCTAAAAATCGATACAAATCCAAAACAAAATTGTTAAATCGTATAATATAGCCAAGAAATGCGGAAGATACTGCTTTTTTGAGAAATTTTTTCAAATACCGGAAATCTTGAAGATCATCTCCAAAATGAATATTTATTTTCGAATAAACTAAAAAATCATACGAGAACTTATTAAATGCGGTGATCCCTAATTTTCATGGCAACTCGGAAATAAAAAATTTGAATTTATTATAGTTCATTTTCATATTTATTATATACTAGAAAAATGTCCGTGCGAAGAAAAGGACATGCGGAAATCAGGTTTGCGGAAAAAAAGTCATAAGAAAATCGTGGTTTCGGAAAAAAGGTCATACGGAAATTGTGTTTTCGGAAAAATGTATGAGGAAAAATGTCCAGCGGAAACATGAATACGGAAAAATGTACCTCAATCATTAGGGTACGTATTTAAACAAAATTCAATATTTGTTATTTTCAAGTTACTGAAGTCCAGATTTTTCTTTTCTTTTTTTTTTTTGTTACAAAACTTTTATTTTTGTACATGCATCTTCAGTATTTACACAATATGAATGATTTGCTTATATTAAAATGAATGTCTATGTAGCATTTTAGAAATCGATGTTGAAGTTGAAGTTCGAAATTTTTTCAAATTTTTCATAAAATTTTAAACATTTTCGCTTCTTATGTGATGAATAAATTTTCGCAGTATTTTTGAGTATAATTTTAAGTATTTTAAACATTTTCAATATATATTTTTTAAATTCAATGTAATAATATTTTTAACTTCAGCTAACTGGAGAATCCGAATTGACTTTCGAGAAAGCAGTATTTCTAATATAGATTTCCAGTAATTCTTTCATACAATCTGAAACTTTTTTTGATAATTCGTGGATTTCCATACAAATTCTAAAAATTACAGTCTTATACATTTTCGAGAAAATTATATCTCCATAATATTGAACCATACGTAAATTTCTAGTATTCACAAACATGTTTTTGATATTCATGTAATTTACAGAAACCTACGTTATTTCCTGATTCTTAACCTAACCTAACTTTACTTAACACTATTCGACTTTCATCGTGCAATGAATCACACATCACTAGTCAAACAATAAAATCCCCACAACTGAAATATCCAAAGATGTATAAATAATTGATACACCTCATCGTCGCAAACACGAAAGACCAAAAAGTGTGTCAACTATTTCCTACCCTTTCCCACAGCAATCCCTACAAATTTCGGAATTCAGAACCTCAGATCCCGACGACCAATGAGCCGAGGAATCCCAGAGACGGGATCTCCAGGTCGCCACGACCTTTTTCCCCAACCGCCCACCCCCGAAAGCTGCGTAAGGTGGGTTGCTGCTGGGTGGATCTCCGAACTGATCAATACTTGAAACACCGCGAGGTATCGTCCCGCTATTTCCGGTGTCCCCAGTCGGCGGAAATGAAGGCGGTAAAAATATATAGAGAGCTCCCGCGAAACCGCGTCCCGGCCAAGGAGATAGTGATTCCTGGCGGTTATTATATCCTCCCGCCTTTCGATTCGTTTCTTTCTTTGCCTTCACAGCCTACGACTCCGGGGGTTACTTTTTTATCAGCCCAACGAGGAAAAGTGGTGGCTGTGGATGGGGTAAGGGGGGGGGGGAGTAAAGGGACCATCTTGGAAAGCGTTGATCGACTTTTAATTATAGCTATCTGCGATCGCCCCCGCGCGAAGAAACGGGCTGAGGGATGGGTGACCAGATTATCGAGAGCTCGGGGAAAATGACGGTTGGGACGGTTTGTCTTTGCGTCACGGAAAATTGTGTCGAGATGGCGAAGGAGATATGGTCAAATTTGACGGGTGACTGTGAAAAGTGCTGGTTAGGGAATTTGTGATTACGGTGGTTAATTGTGGCAACTTGAACTTGACGTTGAAAGAGTGGTGGAAGTATAGGGATTTTTTTTTTTGGAATTTTACCCTTGAAAGTTATGAATTGTCATTGTATTATTATTCACTACTATACATGAAGTTTTATAACGTATATTTGTAATTTTGTAATGATGTTTTTTATGAAGATTACGTAACGTATTTATTGTTTGTCGTGAGTTGTAGCATTTGATAAGAATTTTTTAGTCAGTAAGATAGTAAGAAAAGTTATAAGGGTCATATTTTGTGTGAAAGTATTGATTGGTTTGCGAAGTTTTTATAGATCCTAAGATAATCACATTTTTTTATTTTTGCACAACGCAAACTTAATTGAAAATTTATTGAACAATAATTTTCTGCGAAAAAAAATTATTTCACAAACTATTATTGCATGGTTTTTCTATATCTTGTTTATTTTGAGATTCTTTTGATTTCACAATACGATGTATAACACTGTAAAACACTATTTTGTGACTAAAAAAGTATATCAATACTTTAGAAATATTTTAGCTAATTTATTAGCAATAATATTTTTTAATTAACGTAATTCACTGAGTAATTTCTATTTTTCCTCTATGAGCATAAATTAATACTGTGTCTTTTCCAAAAGAGAAATTTATTTACATGATTATACATAGTTATCAAAAAATGATTATTGCAATCGATTTCTGAATTCCAAAAGATAACATTTTATCTTTATTTTTAGAAACACGATAGAAGTTGCCTATTGAGAGAGTTATGGACCATGAAAATATCATTTTTTATATGTCGAAGAAAAAAATTGCAAAAATAATTCATAAATATGTTCAAGAGATGTTATATCAGAAGAGTTATTCCATGTTTTTAAATTAGTATTGTTGTTTTTTTTAATTCTGCGAAATTCAATTTATTGAATGTTTTTTCTTTTATTTAGCGAAATTCCAAAGAATACGAAATTATTCTGAATTCCACAAAAATTTGCCTGGCTTGTGAAAATTTGTTAAATTCATTCGGACTGTAAATACTTCAATGATACAGCAAAAATTCTAATGCATGTTGTTATTTTTAGGTAAAAAAAAATTGCAAGGAAATTCATGAACGAAACAGAGTTCTTGATGACAAGTGAACAAACAAATAAAGATTTTTTGTAACAGCAAAAAGATGTGCTGTTTCAACACAACTCGCCAGAATGACTTCTTTTACTGCAGTATCTTATTTTTTTGTTGGCAGAGCACAATCATTAAGCATAAAATTCCATTATATAATAATTATGCTTTTGTTGCAAAAAAGATTTGTTGAGGCAAAAAAAAAGCTACTACTGCAAAAAAATTGATTTGTTAAGTTGTGTTGAGACAGCACACTTTTTTGCTGATACAGTGAATCCTTTTTTTTTTGTGTATTTGTTGCGAGTCTTGAAATCGCGGTGTTTAGGTAATCTGAGCAAAGGGGTTGGTAGGAATCAACAGGTAGAATCGTTTTCACTCACGTTGGATAAGCCGACGACTAAGCGCCGGCGCTAGCTAAGCCACTCGCACCCTTTGAGGGTGTGACCCAACATTCATTGGCCCAAGTTGAACGTAAAAAGAAATTTCGTCCTGCGCAATTTGGTTTCAGCTTTCAATGTTTTTTCTGGGATATGGAATAAAAAGCAAATATACAGGAGTGGCAGAAAAAGTGGGAATTGCATGTAGAAATACCGAAGTGGAAAAGTGTTTTTATAGATGTAATGTCAAAAAATTGACTCTGAGAAAAAGAAAGAACTTTTCACAGTTTATGGAAATTGTTATTATTATTCAAAAAGCTTTCAACCATCTCCTTATAATAAAACGTTCTTTTGATTTTTAGAGATTTCGAAGATTTTAACCAGTGTTTGAAGCTTTACAAAAATTTTATATAATATTTTATATGAATAAGTATCTCGTGAATTTTAAGATATTTTTCTTCATTATGAGTTATTGTCGACAATATGGATAAAATGTAATAATTTTTTTTGTTATAAAATTCGGTAATATTTTTGTCAAACCTCTATCATTTTTTTATTATTCTTAGATGCCTATCTTTTTTTTCAGATTTTTATTTAAAAGTGAATGAACATAGTTATGCATGAAAAAGTTAATTTACTAATTGTTTCAAGTATCATCATTAATTCCACTATTTTTTTTTTTTTTTTTGAACTTCCTAGAATCATTGCTAATCTCTGATGTTTTCAATGTTGTACAATTTTCCGAAGTTTGAAAAATTTCCGAAGTAACGAAGACAAAAAAAGTATTACAAATTTTAGAAAAATTGTCAGAATGAAAAGAATTTATGATACTATTTAATAATTTTGAATTATCCAATTAATAATTAAAAATGAAAAATCTTCTATCACGCGTGTCGAAGAAATATAATATCAAGCATAATTGTCAAAATTATAAGCATAGTCTCAAATTTTAAACTATTCTTTGAGTTGTCTAGAAACCTCTAATATCTTTTAATTTTCAATACTTTTTGAATATTAAAAATTTTCGAAATTTCAAACGTAATACGAACAGTCTGAAACATTCTATATTATGATGACATATAAATTATATTTATTTATTTATCATATTTATTTTATATATTTTATATATATATTTATTTATCTAAAAATAAATGAAACTTTTTCAAACTCATAAAGATTCTTTGTAATTTTGATGCTCTTCAATTTTTTCAGATTTAAATTCAAACACAAAAAAATATTTTATATATTTTAAAGATATATCATGATTTTATGATGAATATAATTTACAGAACTCATCAGGGTTTTTTTTAATTCAACGAATTTCACTTATAGTCATTATGGAATTTTCGACTGTAAAGAAAAAATTTTTTTTTAATTTCAAACATTAACCAAGCAATCTAAAACGTTCCTAATTTCGTTAAAACATGTGAGTCCTATTTTTCGTTATTTCCAAGATTTCTTATTTTTTCAGATTATTTAAAAAACTTAAAATTATCATTCTTATTCAAGAAAATATAATAAAGATCACAAGTTACAAAATTTATGGGCATTTGCCTAAACCGTAGAATACGTTTTTTAAAATCCCTTATATTATTGACAATGATTCGAATTTCACACGTTTTTTCTTTCATTTTTTGAAATTTCTAAAACCACAAATGTTCTAAAATATTCCAAATTCTTATGAAAATTGCCGAACTCGTGATTTTCTTTCATTCTAATCATAATTATAATTATTATGATAATTAATGAATAGAAGCAAATAAATATAATTATATAAGTTCCTCCATATTACAGTTCAAATCGTAATGCATGTTTACTTTGTTGAACAAAAAAAAAATATAACATGAAAACTAATTTTCAAAAAAAAGGTTCTTGTTCATTTATCGAGGCTTGAAATCTTTTGTAATCAAAAATTTCAACAATATTTGTCATTATCAAATTATAATTTTTTCTTACGGCATTTGAAAAGTATAATGTAACGTTTATTTATATTTTGAAATTAATAAATATATATAAGACTCTTCATTCTTCACTTATAAATCGCATAATCTTCAAATCTGCGATACTTAATTTTGAGAATTAGAATTTCACAAATTTGTATTCCAGATTTTTTACTTTTCCGACAGTAAATCCTGTGAAAAAAGTTTTATAATTGAGAACATTTTTTATAATTATTTATAAAAATTTAATTGAAGTGCATATTTTGTATCATTTAGAAAAAAAAGCATATAAATTCAGAGACAGATTATTTTTGATTCTATGAAATGCTGCTAATATTTCAAGATCGCGGTAGGAAATATCGTTGAAGAAAATTCGGAAATAAGTCAGATCCTCCGAAGGAAAAAAAAGGAAAATATCCGCATGGGTCAGCCAAGAGAGGCTTAGACCACAAAGATGGCCGTTCAATATCGGCTTTGAAACGCTCAGAGTATTTATCTCGTGCCTTATATTTTCCAAAGGATTGACCATTTAAATGTTTTCGACCAAGTCCACCAACATCACTCAATTACAAGGAGGAAAAAATGTCAGGTTTCAATACGATATATCATAAAAAAAAAAAAACAATTATTGGCAATTTAATTCAGTACAAATAAAAAAGAAATTATAAGTAAATCAAATCACAAATAAATATAAATAAAAATAAAAAAAAAATTACGAAAAATGTAATAATACTATAAAAATTTATAAAATGTAGAACTGAAAAAATATACCTTCAAGAAAAACTATTCAACTTATTGAGATTTTATTTTTTTACTTTTCGAGTGTTTCAGAATTCGTCGAAAATGAAAAACTATTATTGTACATATTTTGCAAAAATATATAAATGTTTCAAAAATTTTCGACACTTATTTGAACCGTCAATTTTCTTTTTTCTTTAATTATACTGAATTTCCTAAATTTTCACTATGAAACAGACTGTCACAAACTCCTGAAACTCAAAAAAAAAATAAATTTATGAAATTTTTTTTTTTATCACTACCTACTTCAATATGATCTTCTAAAAAATTAAAAAAAACCTTTCTCATCGCGAAAAATGCTCTAGCAAATCATTTGAAGTTTTCTAAAAGTTCTTCGACCCCTAAAAAATTCCGAAAAACTCTTCGAGTACTCACAGTGTAAAAATGCACTTGCTTCCGAAAATTTAAAACAGTATCGACCATTCTAATAATAGTCCTCGCACGTGAATGATCCCAAACTTTACCCACGCATCTTTGGAAACCTTACGTAAATTTTTCACGAAAATGTAGGCGCGCCCACGGCGTTATCTGGGCCGCGATATCACGTCTAAGTGGTATGAAAGCGAGTGTCTTATCAAAGATAAGTCAGTAGGTAACGTAACACGCAAGTCGATTCTTTCAACTTTCTTCCCAGTACCTGAGACATGCCAAAAACATCCGCAATCGTAAATTCATCAATCGATCGTTACCTCAAAAACAAGTAACATTTTATCGACGATTGGGAATGACCGTAAAACAGTGCAACAATGAAACGAGCATTTTTAATATTTTTTTTGCTCATGAAAGTCAATGGACAATGCCCAAAAAACTGCTACTGTTATTCAAATTTCCACGGAGGCTACAAAATGATAAACTGTGCATTACAAAATTTGACGGAATTTCCTCAAGGATTGAGTAGCATTGTGAGTAAGATTGTGAACTTGTTTTTTGTTTTTTATACAGAAAAATAGTCTGTTTTCTCAGTGACGTAGGTGGCGTTTTCGAGATTCTCATCGACGTTAACTGATTGTGTTCCATTCGATCATTATCATCTAATCGAATAAAAATACATGTTAGTTGAAGTTGTAATTTTTCCAGCAGAAAATGCAATAATGATTTGTTCTGTATTCTAAATTTTTAATAATTTTGTAGGTGGAGCATTTGGATCTTTCGAGAAACCAGTTGACTGAAATTTCAAGTGAGGTTTATTTTTTGGAAGAACTCAAAACTCTGAACTTGGCAAGCAACGAACTCACGTTTCTTCCGGATTATTTTCTGAGGTTGGGGAAACTTGAGAAAATCAATCTGGCGAATAATTTATTCAGAGATATGAAGACTTTCGCCGCAATAAAACTTCTGCCACGAATCGAGGAACTGATTTTAACGAGCAACCCAATATCCAGCCTTGATGGTCTTGAAGTAAATGCACTAAAAACGTTACAAGTCGACGATTGTAGTGAGTCAAAAACTCGTGTTCATTTATCGGTGACTGGAATTTCGTGTTTATTGGGAATTCGTACTGTATAGAAGTATGCAAAATATTCAAAAATCGAAGATTCTGCATTGTAATTATCAAATGCTGAGTCTTACATGAATTTTTTGTTTTTAAATTGTTTTTCAAGTCTAAATTAGTGTATTTAAAGAGTGTTAACGCAATAGTATATTTTGTAACTAGGACTTGAGGCGTGGCTTTTTGGGAGAGGGCCAATTTATCAGCCTCGGCTACGCCTCAGGTCGGAGTTGCAAACGATATTTTTCGCAAAATACGCACAAAAAGGTGCTTCTCGCACCTGAAAACAAATACGGAGGACGTGCATTTCCGACACTGCGCAACGGCGGCCATTTTGAACTATAGTTCAAAATGGCCGCCGTTGGGTGTTTTTTCCCTGGGAAGCGCTCT